>CM021104.1:172758251-172835579 GCA_007115665.2 Sequoiadendron giganteum | reverse complement strand
TCTTTCCTCTCTCTCTCTCTCTCTCTCTCTATCTCTATCTCATTATCTCTCCATCTCTCTACCATATATATCTTCCTCACTCTACTTATCTTTATATATAATTTCCCATCTCTATATGTATCTTTCTATATATCACTCTCTCATTATCTCTCTCTCTCTCTCTCTCTCTCTCTCTCTCTCTCTCTCTCTCTCTCTATATATATATATATATATATATATATATATATTCTTCTCTACATGATTTCTAAACCTCTCTATTTGTGAAGACTATTTTTTATTCATACTAACCCTTGCAAGTATTTGAGGAATATTATTCCTTCTCATCAACTCCCTGTGGTGACTTGTGATATGACATCACTCCATCAAGAGTTTCACACATATGTTAACTCTATTTCATGCTATTTAATTTACAAGTCTTTATCATTTACTATGTCTCTTCTCCCTTGAGAGAACACACTCTTTATCATCATCATCATCATTTTTTTTGTGGAGGTGGGAATACAAACACAATGTTTGACTAAGACAAGCCCCTATACAACACAACCATTTTCCCTCTTTTTTGTGTGCATATCTGAATCTGTAACTTCCAACAATGAGTATATATAGGAATACAAAGTGAAGTATGATAGATATTGTTGAATAAGAATTCAGACTATACCAAACCCTAAGGACACTAGCACCTCACGTTGGTGTCTTGTCATTTCCTCCTTTGCTTTTGGTGATAGGTTCTATCATATCAACTCTTTCTTTCCCTACCATCATTTTTGTAAATAGTAATAGTATTTTTATATTTTCCTATTTAATCAATTAGGGTTACCCATTATTTTATTTAATCAACACACTTATCAATCTTTCATCTTTGCAACAAAGGAACATAGTCCCGCCAAACAAATTCGATCTTCCTTGATTACATTACCCAAGACTTGAGTCTTTGGTGAATCATGTTCTAATTATTTTATGGGAGAAGGATCTTCTAGGTTAAAGTATAAATTAGTCTAGGATCTCTTTTTTCATACAACACTTATTTGTTTTGTTGTGTGTGGGTTCATCCTCTCTATGTAGGAATCTTGACATCTATATAATCATTGATTCTTCTATCACTTTTATATGATAGCATGCATTTAGGATGAAAAATACTTTATGGATTATAATGATAGAATGTTAGTGTCTATTTACAACTACCTTCTTGATTCATTTTCTAGATTTTGTATGACTTTTTTTCCTTTTTTAGTATTTTATTTTTACATTCTATCTTTTTATTTCTATGTTTTCCTTTATTTTATTAACTCAATATTTTGACTAGGAAATAAATATAATTTTAATTAATAAAAAATATAATTAGATAGTGTTGAATTTTTTTGTTTATCTATCATATAAAATAGTATTTTTGTATTCTAAGCATTATCTATCATGTGTTAGGTTAAAATATTAACATAATATAGGAATACAATTTAATCATCATAGAAGGTGATTCTTTTTTGGCATGTTGGTTATCTCCCACTTGAACTCCTCCTTGATTTTTTTAATAGAAATAAACCTCCCTCATCACCTTTATTGGACTAACTATCCATGTCCTTGTTGCAATTTTGAAACTACATGTACCATTCAACATAAATGTTTTCATGATAAAACTCATTCTTAAAGGTTTCAAGGAATTGAAATTTGTTGGTTTGGATTTTCATTATATTGGTTCCATGACTAATGTATATAGCATTCAACATAAACATTTTCATGATAAAACTAACTCTTAAATGTTTCAAGGAATGGAATCTAGGTTGGTTTATATTTTCCTTCTGTTATTTCTATTGGGACTCAATTTCACCCCCAAAATTTTTCTTTGGATCTCTTCACTTTTGTGTGTTTTGACTATACTTGGACGCTATTTAGGGCTAATTTGAGATGTCTTACATAGGTTTAAAATGGTTAAAATTGAATATATGTTTCTCTCTATTTTCCTTACATTCTTATATTGTGTTACAAGTACCAAATTTCCAAGGCTCATGTGTAAGTGTCTGAGTTGCTATTCCAAATGTTATATTTTATGCTAAATGTCAAAGTTATCAATTTTTTCATACTAGGAATACTTCCCTCCCTTCACTATGTTCCTCTTGGTAAGTTGAAATTTCCTACCCCATCATTTCATCCCACCTAAATTTGATTCCCTTTGTTCTATTGGACCATTGGAATTCCCCTTTTGCCTCATGCCTTAGTGGTATGGCTCTTTTCCCATCCCCAATCCCTAAAATTTTCCATTGCTTATCCTTTTTTGACTCCCTCATTCATACTTGACTCCTCTATTATCCCCCTATAGTATGAATAATTTATCAACTTGACATCCAAAGTCCAAAACTCTTGTTCTTATTCACACCAACTCCTACCTAGCCCACAAACAATCAAAAAATCCATTCATGCAACAAGGCTCTATAAATATTACAAGTGACTAATAAACACACATAAATATTTTATTTAATCAAAAGGGCCTATATTTAATGGGAAAAAATTGGCATGTCTTGTGCTTTGATTTATTATTATGACTAGGGTTTCACGACCTGATGTTTGTACACCATCACTAGGAAGCATCATCAATAGATTTTGTGGGCTCCTATAAACTATATCACTCCTCATCTTGAGGTACCATCAATTTAATGTGATTCTACAAATATATCATATGTCCCACCTTCTTTCCTATGATATTTACAAGTATTTTTATATGATTTTGTATGTGAATCACAACACATGGATGGTTGTGTGTAGAGGATGTTTGGCTTTCACATGCCTTCACCATTTTCATTATAAATCACCCTTGTATAATTTGGGTGCCTAAACAATGGATCCATATGTATAGAGGAGTTCAAAATTTAAGAAGTTGGTGCTTGAACTAGTTTTGGATCTAGTTTTGTATCCAAGTTTCTCTAGGATTTGAAATGTTGTTCATTGCAATAACTATAAATGAAAATCTTAGCTTTAAATAATAGCATAGGAAGCTATCATTGTTCATATTTTTTCTATGATTAATTTCTTCATGATTGTTTACAATGATTTAGGGAAATACCATAATCATAATTAGATATTTTCCTTTATCAATTTTGTTGGCACAAATGTATTTAGGGTTTAGTGTGTGTGTGACAAACACCTAGCATAATACATACGTAAAACTTGTAATAACCATTCTCTTAATACATATGTTTTGTTGTAGTTTTCATCATCTATTATTTTAAGTATATTCTTCAGTAAATGTAATATTTTGTTTCCATGTTCAATTATACTTTTCCTATTTGATTTTATAACTCTACAACCCAATAAATCAAAAACTAGTTTTTTATTAGCTTAAAATCATAAATTTAAGTTTAAAAAATATTTATGCCATGGTTAAATATAAGTGTAAACTAGTATTAGCATAGTGATCAAGGTTCATTATTATAAACCAAGGAATTATTTTGAGTGAACTAAAGGTTATAACATTAGGGAACCCAATGTTGCATACCTATACATTTTCATTGTGTAAGAGATGAAAAATGAAATAGCCTTAGGGGATTTTAACTAGTGATATTTATAGGTACATGTACAAAGTGTGGAATTAGCTATATAGAGCTTAATATAGCTATTATTACTTGACCTAGTGACAAAATTCAAGGTCAAGTGTGAATTTGGATTTCGTTGTTATTTTTTGGTTGTCCATTTTGTTTAATCTAAATACTTATTAAGTTATACCCATAGCAACACCCTTGTGTTTCTAATGTATAAAATGGTAGGAGAGATAACTCACACTCAAATCTATCTTTTAGCCATCCTAAGTATATTTATGGTCCTCTTTCTCTCTTCTTGATGATAAAACTCTTTCCTTAAAGATGAAGAAAAGATATAACATTTGGGAGTGTTGTTTCAAACCTAAAAAAATGGTATCATTTTTGGGGATGAAGTTAATAAAAGTGAATCTTGAATACCCTAGTAACTCAAAAGGAGAAATTTTATATCATGTATTTTTCAGTTTTATGTTTCTTGTGGGTAAATTTTTATGCCAAAAAATTGCACCTAACATTATAGCATTAGAGATAAAATTAGAGTTTGTTAGGTTGAGATTGATTGAAAAATCTATTGGTGGTTGAACCCATAATTTATTTTCTACCTTTGAGGTTTATTTTTCTTCAAGGATTGTCTCATTCTATGAGTTGACTATTAGCAAGAAATCTAAGGGATACATATCAGAGATCTATACCCAAGATATCTTTGCTAGTTGTAGTATATAACCCTAAAGTTGGTATTATTGAGATAACATGGGAAAGTATTCTGAATCCAAGATTAGTTGTAAATTTAAGAATAAAATACCATACACAAAAGATAGATCAAAATCCAAAGTCATTTATATTCATTATATAATCATTCATTGCATTCCTTATATCTCCACTATAGTTAATGCTCTATATCTTCTTTATCCTACCACTCTATTCTCATATATTTCTCTATGATACTAGTGAATAGATCTTTCTATCTAATTATATTTACAATAGGGGATGCAGCCCTTAGATAGTATCCCTAGAGTACATCTTATCTTCCTAAATTTATGTTTTGGAATATTCTTTTTGGTTAGATATTGTGTATATTTGGATTGATGTCTATACACTATTTTCTAGCTAACATCATACCCTGTTCAAAACCTTGACTTGTCATCAAGTCAAATTTTCTTTGTTGGTAGAATGTCTAAATAGATACCTTGGAGGGTAGGAAGGTGATATTCCCATTGTTTTTTTACCAACTAGATCTGATTTATGTGAGTCTAGAGTTCAATTAGTTGATTCTCTACATCCAAAATAGTGGTGGAGATTTGAATTCTTTGAGAAAATTATTGAACCTCATAGATAATACCAAAAAGATGGTTCAATCATAGATTTACCACTTCTTTGAGCTATTGGAACCACCATCAGATATTATCCCTTTGATCCTACAATTTTTGATATTGATCATGGAGGCCTTCAGTGTTTACTTGGATACTCCCATCTATATCTTTAGTGGTATCATAATACTATGATCTATGTAGAATCTATGTCCCCAAGGTGTTCATCTAGACTTTTGTAGAAGCCACAATGGTAGGACATTGTAGGTAGTACTGGAAAATTTGGTTGAACTCCTTAGATATGCCTTTGATTGTGTTGAGATGAGCTCCAATTATGACCAAAAATAACACATTTTTTTTAGACTTCATCCATCCTATTCTTTTGGAATTATTCCTATACCTCAGATACTTGATCTTATCCTTCTACTAACCAAGATCTTGTAAGAGTTCCTCTATGATCATATTCAACTATGCCAAAGGTGCTTGATTAGAGTCTCTCCTCAACTAAGGAAATTTTCCATGAATTTCATTAATCATCTCCTCTATGTGTTCAACATTTTCCACATGTTATTTAAGAATTTCATCATGAGTCATCTGATGAAATATTTCCTCTAACTGAAACTTCTACAAAGGTGAGATGTTCCCTATATTTTCCTATGTTCCCACCATTTGTAGTTAAAGAATTGGGAATATGATACTATTTGTATGTGTTGTTGCTTTGACAAGAAATCCTTTATGGGTTACATCATAGAAGGTGTTGAAGATGAGGGTGCATCCATCTGGGGAGGAGTCTATATCAAAGAAGTCTCATATTTTTCTTCTTCCTCGTGTATTTTTTTATATGCTTCTATAGTAGTCTCTAAGATTTGATCTTGTACCTTTCATGTGATCTCTGGTTTTTCTAACATGAGCTTGTATAAGCATTGCTTAGATCGAAGTTATTTTTCTTGTAGCTACTTTATTTTTACCTTCTCTAGATCTATCAATGTGGGTGCAACCATTTAGATGGCCAATTCCCATAATTTATCTTCTTCTCCAATTTCTTTCTCTCAGGATTTTCAGTTTGGTAGTTATTGATTTGATAATTTACTCATAAAATATTCTAAGGTAATAATTGAGGCTACCATATATCAAATCAATTCCCTCTTTGTAGTCTATTTGTTGAGAGGAGGCATCTTGAAGTATTTTTGTAGTGTTTTGGAGAAAATTTTGTGCTCCAACAAAGAAATGTATAACTAATTTTCATCTAACAATGAGATTGATGGGATTCTCGGTTTGGAGGATATCTCTAATTTTATCTCCCTTTAGTATTGTGTATCTGATTGAGGTTCTACTTCTCTCCTTTCTTATTGTTTATTTCTTGTTCTTTTCTTGTTTGCACTCATCTATAAGAGGGCCTATGCTTATTCTTATTTTGGGGGCTCTTTTTTCCATGTGCTTTCAAGTTTCCTCTTACTCAACTAGGTGCTTCCTATATTTGTGGAGGATGGACTCTCTATTTGGAATATTCTAGACCTTATAAGAGTAGATTTGAGTGCTTATTTTGCTTCCTCTATATCTTGTGGTGGTTTTTCTTCTTTATTATGTTCCCTTATGTTGTTCTATAGCTTTATCCTTAGCTATGGACTCCATGTATTCATGTCTAGTGGGGCTTCTTCCTACCTTAGGATCCTTTGGGAGACTAAGAAACCAGGTGATATAAGACCCCACTTTTTCATTTGGAATCTCATATAGTAATGGAGGAATTCATGAGGTTTGAGGTTCTATCGACTCTATCATGGTGAAATCTTAATCTACTAGAAACAAAATAGAGTCTAGGTACTTTTGTACCATGTTTTGAGAGATTCTCCAAAAATCTTGCATTTGCTTTTGAAATAGTTTGAAGAACACCCCAAACACTTGAATGTAAATTGTTTTAATCAAAAACCCTTTCACATAGTCTTATATTTGTGCGACTACAAATTTGTTTTATCCCATGATTTTCTAAAAATTTGAGGGAACTAGTTCATAAAGTAAAATGTGAGGCAGATGAGAAGAGGACCATACTAAAAATTGTATCCTGAGTTCTTTGTTCAAGATGCATTCTCTAGGATCTCCATTCTGAGAACTTCACATAGGTCAAAATCTTTTACTTGAACCACCATCTGATAGGTGGTGTGGATGGTGATAGTAGTGGTGGGATTTTCTTAGTTTCTATAGCACACTTTATATGCTATCACCTTGGTGGCATAGTTCACCCCAAGGTTGATGTTATTGATATCTAGACTTCTCCCATCAAAAGTTACATTGATGAGCTTTGTGAATTCGATATTCTTGATGACCTTCTTTGGTAGAATTTCCTCTTATGCTAGCAATCTGGTAATTGTTGGATGGCCTCATTTATAATGTAGTAGTGTTTTTCAAGGTAGAGGTATTCATCATGTAGTCTCTTGAACACCAAGTGGATCCATTCCTCCTTCTTTCTTAAATTTTGGAAGTCTTTCCATATATCCAACTTCTTCTTTATGATGTAGACATGCTTAGGTAGGTATTTTTTGGTTCCAAGTTGTATTAGGGTTGTCCCCAATCCTCAAAATTTGAGTGTTTAATCTCTTCTAGAGGTGCATGAATGCATTTCCTTACATCTTCTATGTAGATAACATCATTTGGAACCCTTTGAGAATGCACCCTCTAGATCCACGAAGATTGCCTTGTAGGAGAATTTCTTGTAGTTGGGGCATCATTTGTCAGTGATAACAATAAGAGTGAGGTTGGCTATGATTACAAGATAATATTGGAGTTAGGTAATGATAGCTAAGGTTTGCAAAATAACCAAACACAATGGAGTGAATAAGTTTTGCAAGAGCATGAGAGAGCTAAGTGAGCATAAAGGTGAGGTGAGGGTGTTTTTATAGATTTTTTGGGGTTAGCTCATTACTTATTGTAGCAATTTCTAGTCATTTCTCACCTTTTTCTACCTGTTGGTGTTTTATGACTAAATTTTCTTGACATTTAATATTATCTACTTAAAGTATAATATGGTACACTATAATACATTATAATATAGTTTTTAAGAGTTTTAGTTATTGGTTATGTGGTTTGTGCTACTTCTATTGAGATTTTTTACATCTATGATATCCTATCTATATGTTTTGGTGTCTTTCCTAGATAGCCATGTGTTGTCTTTTCTAGGTTTTCATGATTGTGATGGTCTTCATCTAGAGATCCCAATGTACTCATGATTTTAATGTTTTCTTATATTTTCTTGGATGTTTTTTGGTACGATTTTTTATAAAGAGGATTCAATAGAATCCATAAAACCTTCCCTTCAATTTTTATAGTCCCTACTTCTTCCTGACTACCCTTTATCTCTGTGAAATTTCAAGGTAATAGGTCCCCATATTCTATCAATAAGTCAATAACTGATGCCATAATCGATTCTTCCCTATAGTCTCCTATCTTGACAATTTCTGATCTATCCATAAACTCTTTAGGATTATTTTGAACCTTGAATTCTTGGAAAAATCTTTAATCTCTCTAAGATGTTAACTCTAATTCATTTTGAATCCATGCCTCTAAGACTTCACCAATATTCATGCCACAATCATCACTATTTAGTTCTATTTCTCCTTCATTATTTGTATATTCTTCTTCCTCTTCCCCATCCAAAAATTTGGAGATAGTGTAGAGGTTTTTGATGTCTTCTCCTTCATTGTCTTGTGTTACTTCTTTTGTATAGGATCTATCATTTGGTTCTCCTAGTGGAATACACACAAATTTGGTAGCATTTGTAAGTGAAATCTCCTCTTTCTAGGAGTTGACTATACGATTAGCATTGATAAACCATCTTAATCAAAGTAATGCTTGAAAATTATTAAATGGATCCTTCGTTTCAACCACTTCAAAATCAACTAATTGTCTTATCCCCTTAACATTAACTTTAACATTCTTCCAAGTTCCTAAGGTATGCATTTTGGAACCATCAACAAGACTTATGTTTATTAGTGTTTTTACAAGCTTAGATCTCCCCAACTTATACCATATGGTGGATAGAATTATATTCAAATCAGCACCCAAATCTACCATAACATATTTGACTTTGTGGTCATTCAACAATACATTTATCAATAACTGGTCATTCTTCTAGTTCTAGTCCTCTAATAGCCAATTGAATTGCTTTTATTTATTCCAATATTTTCCCCATTTCTTTATTTTAGCCACTAAATCCTTTTTTATAGCCAGGGATGCAAGATATTTTAGCATTTTAACTTCTTGTTTTGTAAAGCAACCTACTTCCTCCTACTGTTGTTGCATTATGTCTTGTTTGGCCTACTTGACCACCTTGTCATGTTGGTTTTTATTAGGATAGAAGTATTTAGGTTCCTCATCATACTCTTCTTCTTATGGACTATAATATGCTTCATATGCTTCTTCTACTATTGACTTCTTTTTTATTTTTACCGGTATCAGTTCCTTTTCTATTGACAACATTTACTTTCGTCTTCCTTTTTATTTTCCACAACTAGTTCTTCTCCATAGTGTTCTTCTATAGAAGTGTCCAAAGTCCACACATCCATTCGATGAAAACCTCTAATTCCCCATTGTGATACTTTTTGGGTTAATCTTGCACTTCTTTTTAACTCATCACTCTAGGAAGGTTGATTGTTCTCCTGGTTTTGATAGAATGTTCTAGAAACTTCACATTGAAACATGGTGTGATCATATTTCCTACAGAAAGTGCATATCTATTTCCTCTCTTCCTAATATTTAGAGGCATAATGACCCATTTTTTCATAGTTAAATTGGTTTTCATCATTTCTTTTGATGTTTTTTGGCCTCTTCCTCTACCTCTTTTATAGCTAAATTGTATATTATTCTCTTGATAACTTGATTGCAGATTATTATGCACGGCACATGCATTCTAGTTATCTTTCCAAGGTGGTATTGGGTATCTCATATCATTTTTTTCATATGTACTGTAATTATGATTGTGACATTATTGAGTGTTATAATTCCCTTGATTTCCTCCATTCTATATTGGAGGTCTACTCTTTAGATAGTCTTCTATTAAGTGTATATCACATTCTTGACAAAGAGAACAATACATAGATTTAGGTTTTATAGTTTTTTCTACAACTAAAGTATTTTCTACTCTATCCTTAGGGCATTCATTCTAGACGTGTCCTTCCTTATTGCAATGTGCACTGAATTCTATTAGGTCGACTAGGTTCACTAGCCTTGATTTCCTATTGTATGAATACATTTTGAACATTCAACTATAAATCTTCAAGGATTTCAACACTTTTATCTTTTTCTAGTTTTCTCCATGGTTGAGCTTCAATCCGGTATGCCATAGTGATTAGTTTAGTATACTTTTCAAAGACTCTTCCATCTAATACAAATCTAATGTCCTTACATAATTTGTAAATTAACCATTTTATATTTTATTTCTTTGTTAAAGGTTCCTCCATGTTTTTTGTATTCTTCTTTAAACTTCTTGTCATAGTTTTCAATTGATACCTTATTGTCTTGTGTCAAGTTCCTCATACGGGTAACACTTTTAGTTGGAACTTCCAGTTTCCCAAATTTGGATAAGAATTCTTTCTTTACTTCTTCCCATGTGGCTTTATGATGTGGTAATTCTTTATGTACAATTTCAATTCTTATTTTCTTAGAGATCCTATGAAGTCTAATAACCTAGATCATTGTCTTCATCTTTGTCCAATTTGTCCCATATAGACTCTATAAGAAATACATGTTTTAAGGATTTTGTAGTATATGTTCCAAAAATAGATATTTTTACTATGGTATTTGTAATTAGGGCTAAAATTATTAATGGTTAATGCAATAAAGCATATAAATCAAACCCAAATAAAGAATGAAGCACAAATGAGCATAAAGACATAAAACATAAAGCAATATTACTAAATCTTCATGCCACCATTGATTCACCTCCATTGCACTTCTCCATTTTGAGTGAATATGATAATTTCCCTCATATTTGAGTGTGCAATAATAAGCCTATAACAATGGACTAGCAAAATATTGAAGATTTTTGTCTCACACTAGTAGCATATACTTGCATAATATGTGTAGATCTATCCCCCTGATAATGACAAGGGTAAGGTCTTTTATAGAAAAGACAAATTTGAATGAATGGTGGAGATTGAAAGCCAATAAGATGTCTTAATCAATGGCCAAGATTGAAATATGTAGTATGGACTAGGGTTAGGGAAAAATTAGGGCAAATGATAAGGATTGGCAGTCAAGATTAAATTATAAATAATTTAATCAAGGGTGGAGGTTGATTGAGACATGGATAGATAAAGACTTGAGGTCGAAGACAAGATTGGCATAGACAAAGACGTGAGAGGAGAAACTAAATAATACAAACTATTTAATTTAGGTGGCCAATGAATAATTAAATAATTAAAATATTATTTAATTATAGAAGAATGTGACCAAAAGAATCATTTTGAATCAAATAATGATTTAATTCAAAATTCAAGAGAGTGGACCAAATTAAATAAATAAAATTTATTTAATTAATCAAGGAGGAATAAAGATAAAAAAATAAATTACTTAAATAATTAAAATTATTTAATTATCAAAGACAAAAGGGGAAATGATGGAGAATTTAGAAATCGTAAGCCTAGGATAATTTTTAGTGTCTATATTTTGCCCCTCTTTGTCATAATGTAGTTTATCGCATTGTGACAAAGAAAATAAGTCAAAGCATGCCCCAGTGTGAAAGAGGATGAGGAAGAATGACGAGGAGGGTTGTGGTATGCCCCCTTGAGAGGATGATTGGGTTCAAAGAACACAAGTGTGCTCTTGAAATGGATAAGAGGAAAATAGATAAGTGGCACAGAAGAAATGTTAGCGTGGAGGATATGGATGTTAGTGGAGACAACTTTAAATATGCATATTTTTCCAAAAAAGACTCTGCACTAATCATCATTGGGTGGTAAAATGACACAAATGGACAACAAACACCAAGGTATGACATAGTCCAAGGTGTGCAAGGTCATCCACTTGCAAAACAGATAGTCATAGACAAGGAATGTCCTAACTCATACTAAGGGCCAAGTTGCCCCAGTCTTTTTGTCAAGACAATCCATAGACAACAATCAAAGAAAATAAAATAGGTCATGAGACATCATTGCACCTCTAAATCCTTCATGGGACATCCTTGAGGTATCTAGTAACATGACCAAGAGACAAAGCAATAAAAAGATAAGACAAAATAGACTAGAAAAATTAGCAGCCATTTAGTTGTGTTTGCCACTATTTGTTTGTCAAAGATTGATTGCATGATAGTTTGACATTTTGACAATGTGGACGGTTTTGACGAGTTCCCAATTTGACGGTACTGACTGTTGGACAGTGCCTATTGTCAAGAAGGACACATCTTGAGAAGGCAAATGACATTTTGACGAGGTCCAAGTCCAAGAAGGACACATCTTGGAGGGGACCAAAGAGTGACGAGATTAACATTGCTTTGACAATTTGATTGATTATGACTGAATGACTGATTGGACTATGAAAAATAAGACAAAATAGACCAAAAAAATTAACAACCATTTAGTTGTGTTTGCCACTATTTGTTTGTCAAAGATTGATTGCATGATAGTTTGAAATTTTGACAATGTGGATGGTTTTGATGGGTTGCCAATTCGATGGTGCCTATCATCAAGAAGGACACATCCTGAGAAGGAAAATGACATTTTGACGAGGTCCAAGTCCAAGAAGGACACATCTTGGAGGGGACCAAAGAGTGATGAGATTGGAATTTCTTTGACAATTTGATTGATTATGACTGAATGACCGATTGGACTTTGTTGTCTAATTTAGACTTACTTCTAAGTTTGACTATGTCTAACTTATTTGACGAGATGAGATGAATCATAATGGACTTACCTAATGCCTCGAGGACGCATCGACAAACTACTTGCCTACATTGAGTCATAGAGGAAATGTAGTTCGACGATGACATGGACTGACTGATATGACTAACTTGACTCTATTTTTGGGGTTTTGAAAATTATTTGGATGTTTTTGGGTTTTGACATGTTTCGATTTTTTTGGATTTTGAAGTTTTTTTTTTGGGGGGGATTCTTTCAGGACATTTTATGATTTTATGGCTTTTTGATGTTTTATGAGGATCATGAAAAATGCATGTGAATGATGCCTACAAGCAAGTGAGAACACATGCACAAGAATCCAAAGACAACCATGATCTTTCCTCTAGTCAAGCTGAATACCAATTGATAGGTGATAATGATGATGGCATTGCTTGATGTGGGAAGGACACATCCTGAAACAACGTGAAGATGGTGATTATGTGACTAAAGGATCAAGGTTTGTTGCAAGGCTAGGAACAAATCCAAGGAATGTTTTAGATGATGCGCTAGGTTGCATAGAAATATTAAATGGATTAGACTCATTGCATTTGGAATGACTTCATTAAGACTAGATGGGATGATAGATGATATTTAGACCATTGACAAGGGAAACCAAGATTGATGATGGATGGCCTTGGTAAAAGATAGGAGACTAGGGAAATTGTCATGTGATCTTCAAGGGATATGTCACATAGGGATAATGAGGCTATGAAAGTAAGGACATGATATTTCTTGAATAGAGTATGGTCAAAAGGATAGGCATGTCAAAAAATTTCCCAAAGCATGATTTATGTTTGTACCTCAGTTGCTGTCAAGATCAATGGATGGAAATGCCAAGGCTTAGATGGATAGATGGAAATGCCATAAGTAAATTTGATAGGAAGGTATAGGAGATGAGATGACTTTCCCCCAACTGTAGTGGTCTTCATAGATAATTTATTTTACACATGATGCCTATTTCCGAGGTTTTCATCGTGGTACTTATCCAAAGCACCATAAGAATGGTTTTCACTATTGGATGCAATTTTTCTCTTTACTATTTTGGTTTTTTGACCTTTTGATTTTTTTGGTGTCACCAGGATACCTATTTGCCAGGTTTTCATCAAGGTGACAATTTTTTTAATTTTTAATTTTTTAGATGGCTAGGGTGTCTTGGATGTTCATTGACTATTCTGAAGCTATTGTTGGTACTGATGTAGAGACAGGTGCCATGATATGACAATAATGACCTTTCTGAAGTAGTTGCCTTGTCAAGCTCATAGTGCTTGCATACAATCGATTGATGTCATTGTGATCCTTTTTGATACTAGAATTGGCCTTATCAAAATACGCACATCGTGATACAGTGCAATGAGAGTCCTTATGATAAAGAGTTGCTGCCAAGATGTGATGGATTTGTGACATGAGATTTTTGGACTTTAGGTGAGATGTAGGATTATGACGGATGGTGGTAGGCGTGGAAGGATTGTTTGGATGTTCGGATGAATCACTTTTTATTTTCCAAACTTTAAGTGTTGGATGGTGGAGTTTGGAATTTTGATTAGGATAATGTTTGGAACCAACACTTTTTGATGCCTTACATGATGACCATTTTGAAGGAGGCGGACATTTATTATATGTGGGAGTCCTCTTGTTTTTTGGCTCCACATTTTGATTGACTTTTGAATTTAGAATATTTTCTTTGCTTGATTCATTATTTTCTTGACTTGATCCATTTTGCTTTGGGATCCATTTTAGTTTCATTTGTCCATGTTGATTTTTAATTGAATCAATGGACTTTGAAGTTTTATTTTGGACTTTAGACTTGTAAGACTTTTTCTTTTGTTGGTTTTGAATGGAAGGTTTATTTATGTTGGAATGACGGTTTATGGTGTGGATGGAAGGAGTGTTGGAAACAACCTTATGAAAAGGACTACTCATGGCATCCATTTTGATGTTTGTATTAGATAAAATTGCCCCTAATATTGAGGAGGGACCACTAACATTATTAGATTCTCTGAATGAGGAATAGCAAAGACCTTGATGTCCATAGTCTTCCTGAAGTTGTACGGGTTCTAGAATTCCTTGCTCATGTATGCCTAGTCATTTTCCTTGATAATGCATGTTTTGATAGATTCTATTTATGATAGGGTATTTTTTATTTTGGAAGCAAGATGCTAACCCATCCTTATTATCAAAATTAATGCTCATAATCTTCTCATCTGTAAGAAATCCTGCTTTGAAAAGATAGATGATCCTAATTGATAAGATTGTAGCTTCATTGACATGTTGGACAGATTTTTGATTAATATCTTCAATCTGATTTTGTGCCATGTCAAATTCATGTGATTTTACTGGTGCTTTCAAGGTGATGTCGAAACCATCTTCATGGTCATTATCATATAGTCCCATGAATTCACCTATAGCTTGATCATTTACAAATATGTCCATAGTAGAAGACTCCTATTCTAGAGGTATATCATCTATGTGTCTCATGGAGGCAAGTGTCTCATTTTGGAAAGTATCAATATTCAAAGTTTGGATGAGGTCATCTTCAAGTGTTTGATCATGACTGATATAAAGGTCAAGGAGTGGATCATTTTGGACTTCTTGCTCAATATTAGTGTCTTTGTCAAAGATGGGGTTGTCTTGAATGACCTGATTGGGATGGGGATCTTGACCAAAGATAGGTTCATATTGGATAACATGGTTGTGAATAAGATTTTGACCAAGGATGGTTGGATTTTGAGTGTCATGATTGTCTAGGAGGACTTCTTGAATGGACTTAAGGATGGGGTCATGGGATGGACAAATTTGATCTTGACATGAAAGGGGAGTTATGGTGTCATGCTTTGGACTTTCCTTTCGACATGTATCTTCAAGTTTATTAAATGGGATATGACTTCATAGACCATGGCTAGATGTGTTTTCATGACTAAATGTATGTTGGGATGGAGTGACTTGGAATGGATTGGTGGATATAGGACTAGGATAGGATGTGGAGACTTGGAAGGGATTAATGGATTGAGGACTAGGATAAGACATGGATGCTTGTAAGGTGTTAATGGATGGTTGGCTTGGATTGGACATGGAGACTTGGACCGGATTGATAAATAATGGACTAGAATAGGATGTAGGGGATTAGAAAGTGTCGGTGGATGAAGGACTAGGATAGGATGTGGAGACTTGGAAAGGACTAGTGGATGGTCAATTTCCCTTGTCAAGGTTAGGGTGGGTATGAATAATGGTGTTAAGGGAATCTTGGTAGTTAGAGTGGATGGATGGAGGACTAGGATTTATGAATTTTTGGTAAGATGGATATGTGGGTGGTTGACTATGGGTTGTGGTGAATTTGCATTTGGATTGGAGGTATAGTCTTTTGAAGTCCATGTCTAGCTGGGCTTGACCATTATAGATAAATTGGCATTCAATTTGACTAACAAGAATGGCATAGTGACTTGAAGACATGGTGGTGAGGTTTAAAGAAGGACAATGCAAAAATATTACTTAATCCTAAACTATGTTGTCTTTCTGATTTTGGATAGAGACTAGCAAGATAAGATGTCTAGAAGCAAATTGAAAGTGCCTGGTTTCATATTTGGAAAGGTGTTTGTTTGTTTGAATGTTTGAGAAAACACTTGGAAAACATAATATTTTGTCTTTTGATCAAGAATAATAAAGACAAGCACAATCCTAGGTTAGGCAAGGACAATATTCACTAGATTCTATGTGGGTTTCCCCAACCACACTTATTCTTAGTGTGTGAATCCATAAGCTTGGTTGCACGGGCTCCCCCTTACATTGCACTCACTTCTTAGGCCAACCAAGCTTCCAACCCCCATAAAACTCCCATGGCAGGTTGATCACCTATACTAAGAACTATGAGAATGTGGATTCCTTCACAACAACTGTTATTACGCTAGCAAATAGAAGGATTTTGGCTACTCCACAAAGGTGTTTAGTTTGGGACCCCCGTTTGAGTGGCCACACATGGGGAAAAGATTAAGCTCTGTTAAAGGAGGAATTCCAGACTAAAGAGGTTATGCTCAATAGGGTTTTGGGGAATTCTACTTTGTCCATGTGACACATCTACACTCATAATCCTAAGTTTTCCTTTAGGATTCACATTTATATATCGGTCGGGGGTAGCTCAGCCAAAGAGCTTCATTGTCGATTTGAGTCACCTTGGGGTGAGTAATTTTTCCCACCAAGGAAGGCTCAATTCCTAGAGTCAATAATCATTTCTCTTACACCCAGGATCTCACAAGTGTGTAAGGGGAGAGGATACTTTGATTATTGAATAGGGGTGGCACAAAAGTAGATGGGTCTAGTTTTTTTATCACCTAGTTTGCGCAAGATGAGCATAATCACCTACCACCTTCAAGAACAATCAATAAAATGACAAGAAAATTTTATTTTTAGAGCCCCAATTGAAGTGTTTTCAAATCTAAAACAAGCACAAATGGTTTCAAAATAAAATCCTTGGACAATCGAACCTACAAAACCACTTGTTAGTAGTCTAAAAGATGTCTTGGACCCACAAAAATTTAAAGCCACATGTAGGTGAATGCATCACAACAAGCTTTTTCTTTTCACTTTATCCAATTTGTCTTTTGAAGTGTTTATTTTACCTACACATTCACAAAACCAACAACAAAGCCAAAACCCTAACAAGATAATTGATCACTAATATTAGAGGGTTAGCTAGTCAAGACAAATCTGATTTTTGGAAATGTGTTTTGCATCAAAAATAAAAACACAAAGAACAAACCCTTATTGAAATTTCTAGAACTTTCCAAAAATGTAAAGAAGTCCAAAACATTTGTTGTTTTGCATCCAAAATTAATTTTTCATAAAACAATATTAAAAAATTATAAAAAATTCAAAACAGCTTCAAAAATTTTGATTTTTGGACTAGAGGTGTGTGACATCATCCTAAATTTGTAGAAAATAATTTGTGAAAATATCTAGAACTGTTTGTGAGATATAAGCAAATATTTGTAAAACCCTAAATTTAAAAGATCTATTTTTTGTGTAATTATTTTTAATCCAAATCAAAATATAAAGAACATACCCCTATTAAAATTCAGAGATCTTTCCAGAAATGTAAACATATCTAAAAAATTTGCTAATTTGCTCTCAAAATTGTTTTTTCATGAAAAATAACAAAAAAATTATAAAAATTAAAAACAGATCCAAAATATCTAATTTTTAGACTAGAAGCTCTTGATATTGTCTTCAACCTTCAAAAAAAAATTGTGAAAAAATATGTACCCATTTGAGAGATATGGTCGAATATTTGAAAACTAGGGTTTTGTCCCAAAATGATGCAAAACTTGCAACAAAAAGCTAACAAAACCTGCAACAAAAAGGATCCAACTCTAAAATTCTTCAAAATTTGTCAAAATATGCCAGCTTCACCAATGTAATTAGGAAAAAAAGTATTAATGGTTAATGCAATAAAATGTATAAATCAAAGCCTAATAAACAATGAAGCACAAATGAGCATAAAGACATAAAGCATAAAACAATACTACTAAATCTTCATGCCACCATTGATTCACCTCCATTTCACTTCTCCATTTTTCTTGAATATGATAATTTCCCTTAGATTTGAGTGTGCAATAATAAGCCTATGACAAGTAACTAGCAAAATATTGAAGATTGTTATCTCACACTAGCAGCATATACTTGCATAATATGTGTAGATCTATCCCCCTGACAATGACAAGGGTAAGGTATTTTATAGAAAATAAAAATTTGAATGAATGGTGGAGATTGAAAGCCAATAATATGTCTTAATCAATGGCCAAGATTGAAAGATGTAGTATGGACAAGGGTTAGGGAAAAATTAGGGCAAATGATAAGGATCAACGGTCAAGATTAAATTATAAATAATGTAATCAAGGGTGGGGGTTGATTGAGACATTGATAGATAAAGACTTGAGGTGGAAGATAAGATTGGCACAAACAAAGAGGTGAGAGGAGAAACTAAATAATAAAAATTATTTAATTTAGGTGGCCAATGAATAATTAAATAATTAAAATATTATTTAATTATAGAAGAATGTGACAAAAAGAATCACTTTGAATTAAATAATGATTTAATTCAAAATTCAAGAGAGTGGACCAAATTAAATAAATAAAATTTATTTAATTTAGGAGAGAAAAGGTTGATAAATAATTAAATAATTAAAAACAATTATTTAATTATAGTGGAAAGTGGACAAAAATTAAATAAATAAGAATTTATTTAATTTTAGAAATAAGAGAACTTAATTATTGATGTAATTAAATAAATAAAATTTATTTAATTAATCAAGGAGGAATAAAGAAAAAAAAAATTAATTAATTAAATAATTAAAATTATTTAATTAATAGAAGAATTATGACTTTAGAAAATAATTAAATAATTAAAATTATTTAATTATCAAAGACAAAAGGGGAAATGATGGAGAATTTAGAAATCATAAGCCTAGGACAATTTTTAGTGTCTACATTATCCATAACATTTGAACCTTGTTTTGGATTTTGTGTCTTCCTAGGTTTGTATGCCAGTTTATTTACCAATTTAGTTTCATTCTTAATATTATTGTGGGGCTTTTTTTCTCTGCCATTATCTCTTGCATGTTTGATGTCAAAATAGCCTTCTCCTAATATCTCACTCCAAGGGGTGTTCTCTTTGCTTTCTTCTTTTTTATTTCATTTCTCCTTTCCCTTTTCTTCTATTTTATTTAGTAACTCTTGTGCTATGACTTTCCTACTTTTAGACCTATTAATGGGGATGAGTCTCAATCATGAATCCTCATAACTTATTTTTGTATTTTTAATAAATGACATATGATTAGTTATTGGCCTAGTTCCTTTCCCTTATTTTCATGTTCTTTTTCTTCCTTTCTTAATTTACTTATGCTTGTGTTAATTAATTTTTCTAAATAATCATCATTCATCAATAGGACCTTGTCCAGAGTTTGTAGGAGCTCTTTAATTTTTTTATCTAATTTAAGTGTAATTTTGTTTAAGTTCATTTTGTTCTTAGGGTTCAACGTAGGTTTAAGTAGAGTAGGACCCTCTGTGCAACAAATTTTCCTTATTGAAAATATTTTGGATTCCTAATTGTTCATCAACTCTTCAAAACTTCTTGAAAGTCTTTCGATTCCTTTTAATAACAAGCTCATCTTCTTCGGTGTTTTCTCATTTTTCTTTCTTCTATTTTTTCCTCTCTTGATGACAACACCCAACAACACCCCTAATGGCATGCTCTAACCTTGAATTTGTTGTTAATTCAATTCTTTTTCTATGTCTCTCTTCTCTTTTCTATTATGGCTAGCCAGTTTCTCTTTTCTTTGTAAGTCAATTTTCTCCTTAGTCTCTTGTGATTTATTTTATCTATTTTTGGCCATGGGTGTTTAAGATTTGGAATTGTATTACTACTATATTGTGTTCCATGGTAGTTATCTAGTATTTCTTATTAATAGTCACACCTTTTCATAGGTCTTTGTGGACTTTCTTCTCCCTTTTTGGTTCCCATCCCCTTGGTGCATAACCCCCTCTCATAAGGTAGACATCAAGAAAATAGAATTTTGATTGATTATATCTATTTTTGTCCTCTTTTGTTTGTGTCTTGGTCTAGTATAAGTTTTAGAATTTTGAGAAAAATTCAATAAGCCTCAACAAAACCTAACCAAGGTCCCAACAATGGAACCAATGTTAGCAAGAAATATGAGCGATACATATCAAAGTTCTACACCCAAATGATCTCTGCTAGTTGTAGTCTGTAACCCTAGAGTTGGTCCTATTGAGATAACATGGGAAAGTATTTTGGATCCAAGATAAGTTGTAAATTAGAATAAAATACCATACACACAAGATAGATTAGAATTCAAAGTCCTTTATATTATATATATAATCATTTATTACATTCCTTATATCTTCACTATAGTTAATGTTCTATATCTTATTTATCCTACCACTCTACCCTCATATATTTCTCTACACTACTGGTGAAAATATATTTCTATTTACTTATATTTACAATAAGGTACATGTCCCTTAGATATTATGGGTATGTGCAGGATCCTGATGGGCCAAAAAGTGGCAATATCTAAGTGATATGATGGCCCATGTGGTTGACGACTTTTTTTTACCCAAAATTGATGAAATGAAAAAGGTTTTTAAAGTAGATTCTCAACTTTCCACCACTATAAATTATTCTTTACTTTGAAATTAATAAATAATTATTATTCATTTTCTATTTGAATTATGACTAAAGTCTTGATTGATAGGTTGATTGAAAAACATCTATAGCTCTCAAACGATATCACATTTTTTGAATCTATAACATGTGTCACATTCTATGCTTCACATACTATAGTATTAAAAAAAATCAAATTTCGTGAAATTTTGACCAAGTTAAGGTGGTTAGACATACGAGTTTTTATATTTTTTAAAATTTGTAATAAAAAATTCATAATTAATTATTTACTTGGAAAAAAGTTACAAAAAAATATGCATCACATCGGGACATAATTCCCCTACTTATATCTAAAATATTATTAAAAAATATTATCATTTTATTATGGTTAGGGTGGTCAAACAGACACCTACTTCTTATTATTCCCTGAAATTTAAGTACTACTACATTGAAATTTCAAATTTTCACCAAATTGATTTTTTTTTTTTAAATAAACCTAGTAGTTTAGAAAATACATTCAATTTGATACAAATTATATTCTTACATATTTTTTGAAATAATATAGATATCTTTTTCAAATTTTTACGTCAAGTTGCCTAACTCTGATTTTCTGAATTTTATTGCCACTTAAGGGCATGTTTTTACCATGATGATCCTGCACATACCCTTATCCCTAGAGTACATTCTATCTTCCTAAGTTCATGTTTCAAAATATTATTTCCAATTAGATATTATGTATCTTTTTATTGATGTCTATACATTGTTTTGTGGCTAAAAGTCGTAACTCTATTATTTAAAATGAAATGTATTGTTTTTATTGTTCATGTTTCCATGACTCTAAATAAAGTAGTATAGTTAGTTATAAGGTACATTATTTTCTTCCAAAAACATCAAGCTTATTAGTTTTGTACATTTACTCTCTACTATGCATGGTGGTGTGTGATCAATCATGGCTGGCCATTATAGATACAAGTTTTCAAAGAGTGTTCCTTCAAGTATATCATATATTTTAAACCCTAGGAATTACTTATCAAATGCTCATGAATATCCTAGTGTTGCATAATCATGTTGCTAAATCAGAAATCCATCTTGTAAAAACCCATTCCCTATCATACAAGCAATCATGTATGCAAGCATAAAGAATATTAGTGAGCATGTGAAACAAAATAAATAATTTGAAAGGTTTATCAAGGCTTTAAAATCAAAGGATCTTACCTTATTATTACTAATAAAAAATTTCTCTATTCCCCAAAATTTTGTTAGATCCCATTTACAGTCAACTTGACCTCTCTTAGGTCAATTATGAGAGGAAAACAATGAAATATAGGATATAGAATTAATTAAAAGGTTTGGTGGGTTTGACATTTATGATGGGAATACATGTCTTTGGATTTTGATAATTTATGGAAAAGTATCAATTTAACAATCAGGACATGTGGAAGATATTTTTTAGGTCAATAGATGGAAAGGGGCATAAATGATATGATAGTGTTTCCAATAATTCTTTTTCTTCATGAAATGATCTTGTGGCTATGTAATGCCCCACCACGTAACCCTAGAGGATGACACAATAACAGTAGAAGTTTAACACATTTTTTTTTGAAAGTGAAATTAACCACAAGTAAAGTGAACTACACGCATACATCCTCTAAGGTACATGACAACACTTACATTTGAAACCCATAACATATAAATTATAGTCATTAAATAAAGAACATAGATCCAATAACATTAAACTCATTTTATAAGATTACAAAGTATGTAATAAAATCATTCATAGATTGTGTTCATTCTATATAGCAGTTACAAAGCTCATTTCCAAAATGAGGTAGATCATACAAACAATATTACAATTACAGTGATACAGGGATTCTCCTCGAATACAAATGAGGAGTAGTACATATACATTAACATATAACTGATCCAATACAACACAAGAGATGGTACAAAGCATCAGGAACATGCGAGTTCTCCAATTTGGAAGATCCCACCATCACGAACATGAAGTGGAAACCCAATGGTGTAAGGTTCAAATTCCACCCAACCAAGTGGTACCCGAAGGCCCACCCCCTATGCTAGGAGATAGTAAAAGGGCTTCCTAGGCATAACCAACAACCTTAAGACACAGGCAACCATAAGACTAGACTAAACAAGTGCAATACATAACATGAAGGTTACATTGCTTCCAGAGTAAAAGAATCAAGTACATAAACTAAATAATAAAAATTATTTTCATAAGAGTGTCATCACAAAGTAGCATGGGTTACCCTGGCAGATCTTCCTAGACCTCGACCCCCATCTTGGGTTACCTTGGTAGCCTCTGACAATCCCTGGCCCCACATGCAAATCGATGTGAAATCAAATATCTTTCAAAGGGACAAGATAATGATCTTTCCATTCTAGGCCTTCTTGTCTCATCTCAAGTCTAAACAAGCCCTTGAGCCAATGAGTGAGGCACAATTAACAATTTATGTGTTTAAAGCTACCCTTTCCCCTAATACTTTATTTAATTTCCATTGAATTATCTAACTTTCAAATGAGTTACCCTGGCACCACTTTGTGCGATGACCCCATTGAGAGCCACTCCCCTACTGACAACACAAGGATCTAATTCATAAACCAAGGGTAAACAAAGTGCACCAAAAATGGATATTAAATCCCAACCATAATACACGAGGCATCACATCCCATCTGTAGTAACTAGGTGTCTAAACTGAATCACAACCAAGTGCACTACCCAAGGAAAAAAAAGGGTTGAACAAAATATCACAACAACCCCCACATAAATTACAACATCTGGAAGGCTTACACAATCACATCTAATAGATTTTCCAGCTTACGTGAACAAAAGACATCATAATTAAATAAGCAATTTCAGGCAAGTAATAAAACTATCATTAGGATTTTCTTAATCCAATTTTCATTCCAAGAAAACAATAATAAATTACTCAAAACAATCTAACTTAATACAATTTCATTTATAACCATAAATAAATTAAATATAATTAATTAATTCAATTACACATTTTATATCTATATAAAAACAATTTCCCTTTTAATCATTTCATTTTAAAATCATCTAATTCATGCACTTGCATGCACCTATTATAAAAAAATCATTTAAATATATATATTTGAATATATTTATAATTACATATGTATTTATATATTAAATATATTATTTAAATAATTAAAAATTGAAATACAATTTTTCAAAGAAATATAATATATGTATATATATATATATACATATATTATATTTGTTTGAAAAATTATAATTAAATTTTTAATTATTTAAATAATATATTTATATATATATATATATAATTATATATAATTACATATGTAATTATAAATATATTCAAATATATATATATATTTAAATGATTTTTTTATAATAGGTGCATGCATGTGCACGAATTAGATGATTTTAAAATGAAATGGTTATAAGGGAAATTGATTTTTATATAGATATAAAATGTGTAATTGAATTAATTCATTAGATTTAATTTCTTTATGGTTATAACTGAAATTGTATTAAGTTAGATTTTTTTGAGAAATGTATTATTGTTTTCTTGGAATGGAAATTGGATTAAGGAAATCCTAATGATAGTTTTATTACTTTCCTAAAATTGATTATTTAATTATGATGTCTTTTGTTCACATAAGTTGGGAAATCTGTTAGATGTGATTATGTAAGCCTTCTAGATGTTGTAATTTATATGGGGGTTGTTGTGATATTTTGTTCAACCCTTTGTTTTACTTGGGTAGTGCACTTGGTTGTGATTCAGTTTAGATACCCAGTTACTATGAACAGGATGTGATGCCTCTTGTATTATGGTTGGGATTTAATATCCATTTTGGTGCACTTTTTTTACCCTTGGTTTATGGATTATATCCTTGTGTTATCAATAGGGGAGTGGCTCTCAATGGGAGTCAGTGCACAGAGTGGTGCCAGGGTAACTCATGTGAGAGTTGGATAATTCAGTGGAAATTAAATAAAATTATTAGGGGAAATGGTAGCTTTAAACACATAACTTGTTAATTGTGCATCGATCATTGGCTCAAGGGCTCGTTTAGACTTGAGATGAGACAAGAAGGCCTGGAATGGAAAGAACATTATCTTGTCCCTTTAAAAGATATTTGATTCCACATCGGTTTGCATGTGGGGTTGAGGATTGTGAGAGGCTACCAAGGTAACCCAAGATGGGGGTCGGGGCCTAGGAAGATCTGTCAGGGTAACCCATGCTACTTTGTGATGAAACTCCACCTATGAAAAAAAAAATTATTATTCAGTTGATGTACTTGATTCTTTTACTCTAGAACCAATGTAACCTTCATTTTATGTATTGTACTTGTTTAGTTTAGTCTTGTGGTTGTCTGTGTCTTGAGGTTGTTGTTTATGCGTAGGAAGCCCTTTTACTATCTCCTAACACAGGGGTGGACCTTCGGGTACCACTTGGTTGGGTGGAACGTGCACCTTACACCGTTGGGTTTCCACTTCATGTTTGTGATGGCGGGGTCTTCTAGATTGGAGAGCTCGTGTGTTCCTGTTGCTTTGTACCATCTCTTGTGTTGTATTGGATCAGTTGGATGTTAATGTATATGTACTACTCCTCATTTGTATTTGAGGAGAATCCTTGTATCATTGTAATTGTAATATTGTTTGTATAATCTACCTCATTTTGGAAATGAGCTTTGTAACTACTATATAGAATGAACACAATCTATGAATGATTTTATTATGTACTTTGTAATATTATGAAATGAGTTTAATGTTATTGGATCTATGTTCTTTATTTCATGAGTATAATTTATATGCTATGGATTAGTTTACTTTTGTATGTTATGGGTTTCAAATGTAAGCGTTGTCACGTACCTTAGAAGATGTATGTGTTAAGTGTAGTTCACTTTACTTATGGTTAATTGCACTTTCAAAAAAAAAAATGTTATGCTTTTGTTGCTATATATTTTATATTTGTTTGGAAAATTATAATTTAATTTTTAATTATTTAAATAACATATTTATATATATATATAATTATATATAAATACATATGTAATTATAAATATATTCAAATATATATATAAATATATATTTGTAGGTTTTTCCTTATCTCCAAATGGTTACCAATGGACACAGTAAAGAAACTCCGCAGAGCTTAACGGTTGGATTGTGATCCAGTTTACTTGAATTCTACAACAGTTTTTAGATCCAATTCAGTTTGCAGCTTAAAACCCTAAAGGATGATACCAAGGTCAATTGACAGAGTGACAGACGGATACAAAACTGAATCGCATAAGAGATGATGTATAGATATGGAATCATATGGTCATGGAAGCTACGGTGGTTACTACAACAACCATGGGAATTTTTATGGCCAGTATGGTGGGGCCTCTTTTCCAGTTGTGCACCTCTGCGACCTTCCTTTCAACTGCTTTGAGGCTGACGTGCTAGATTTTTTCACAGACCTTAACATTGTAGATATTCTCTTCGTTACAAAACATGGTCAGTTTTCCAGTGAGGCCTTCGTAGTGTTCAACATATATGTGCAAGTAGAAATGCCCTGCAAAGAAACCGCCAATAGATGGGGCGAAGATATATAGAAGTTTTTTGATGCAACAAGCGAGATTATTACCAGGTGATTGCAGCCAAACTTAATCATTATGGTAACAGTTGTGATCAAAGATGGAAAGCTTTGAATGAGGAGAAAATTATTGAACATAGCAGTGTTTTAAAGCTTAGGGGGCTCCCATTCTTTGTTACAAAGAAGGATAATACTGATTTTTTTGGGGATTATTCATTGTGTGAAGAAAACGTGCATATATTTTATGTATGTATATGTATACATATTAATATATATATATATATATCAAAATAATTGCTCCAGATGAGCAATTTTTCACAAAATTTTCCAGAGGTTTTCAATTTCCCAGTCAAATAATTCTAACATTGGAAAAAAAAACAATAATCTTCTACAAGAAGATATTTTCCAATACAATCAAAGATTTTCTACAAATTTTGACAAGAAGATTTAAATCAATTCCTACAGAGGCTTTCCAAATTTTCTATATAATCTTTCAAGGAATTCTATTGTTTTAAATCAATTCCTATAGAGGCTCTAAAGCTTTCAAGACAATTTTTCCAATTTTAAAACAAAGCAAAGCTTTAAAACAAATAAAATCTTCTTCATTGTACATGCAATCTTTTCCAAGACAATAACTAATTCTAATAGCCTTTTCCAATTTGTATTTAAATAAAAACAATAAAGAACCTATTTCAGATGCTTGAAGAATTGAAGTTTGAAGTAGAGCCTCGCCTTCAGATTCCAAAATTATCAAAGTCTCTTCCAAAATAATCCTCTTTCCAAAAAGTTCAAAAATAAAATTAGAGCCAATATCTCGAGAACTTCTTCCAATTTTCAACAACCACCAAAATATCATTTTTCATTCCCCATGAAATAACCTCTTTTCCTCTTTCAGTTAATGCAATTATTCTCTCCGTGAATTATTTCCCAACACTAGTTATTAATTTTGTAACTCATGTCACAAACCCAAAATATCTTTCCAAATTAATCACAAGATATTTCCTCTAAGATATTTTAAGATATTTTTCTATTTAATAATTCAAAATCAAATATCAATTTTTATTATCCATTCATTTAAATTCACAACTTCATTTAATTAATTAATTAAACAAATCTTTTATAATCTAACAACTTAAATATGAAATTTAATCTGATTAATTTTAATCACTATGTCAAATAAATTTAATCTAAATAATTAAATTACTTTACACAATAAATTAAATCAATTAACTAAATGAAATTTAAAGCTTCTAACAACATTAATCACGATTAAATAAATAATCAATTAAAAAAATTATAAACATTAATTTCCCACAGAGCATACCTTGCAAAATAATTAAACGACAAGGAAAATGGGGACAACATGACAACTAAGCATGACCAAAACAAGGATTGATGACACACTGTGAATAGGGTTGTGGTTTGACAAGGAAATCTTGTTACTACCTCCCAATCAACTATTTCGTTGGGCAATGGACATGCTCAAACTTGTGAATCCAGGTGGAGTTGATGTCCTATACCTACAATCCTGCAATCAAAACCTATGTTGTACATGTATATAGATCATGAACAATCACACCGTGAAGAGAAAATTGTGGAATCGCAGGGCGTTCACAAGCGAGTGATGCAATCTCATCCCCTTCACCAATACAGTGTCACATTAAAACTAATGAAACTAAAACATCAAATAACTACATATAAGCATATATCAATATCAACTCACATAATCAACTATGTTAACCAGAGAGCATGTCATAATCAATAATCATCAATGTAGTGTACCATCACATCTCAATATAAAAACCATCATCGCTATAATGTCAGCGATCAAATAACAACATCATAGTATCATAGTCTATCAAAATAAAAGCACTATCTGAAAACATAAGTAAATCAAAGGGGTGCTATAGACTACACTTGAAGAAGACATTGCATTGAATGTTGAGATTTCTCTTCTTGTTCAGGAGTTAGAAAACGTCAAGAGACAAGATGGAAATTCAATCATGGATCTCAAACATAAATTTTCTATTTCCTTTTCATAGATTCAAAAATCTTATACACCTTAAAAAAATGCCTACATTGATATGTTCTTTGAATCCTATGAAGATGGTTTGAGTTCAATTCAGGAAGATTTCAAAGTGATGAATATGGAACAAGCTTATGCATTCCTTGATTTGATGAAATAGATGAAGATGTATTATATTAAAAAAATTACTATGTACTCAAGTGCAATTGTTTCTGGTAGTGAAAAACTATTTTTTCATAGTAGTCAATCATGTGTAGTAACTAAGGAAAGTGCAACATTAGATGTTGATTATGTTCCTTTGTAGGTGCATTAAGGTGGAATTGCATGTTATGACATTATTATAAAGGATAATGATAGTGTTTCCACCTAACTTTAATCAAATCAATCATATGTGGGAGATTATAGTGAAGAAATAAATGAAATTTAGTTTTGAAATGAAAATTATGAGCCCAATATTTTTAATAGAAATATAAATAGGGAAGAAGTTAATGCTGTTTATTTTGAAGACTTTGTACTTGATGATTGTGAATTTGGTGATCATATCAAAACATATGTGAACCTATTTTTTAAGTAAAATATGTAGCCTTCATCATGTTAAGTGCACTTCAAAGGAGTCATCAAATGGTGTTGGTACAATGAATGTGGAGGAAGCAATATCTCACCGGTTAGATTTTAGTAGCACATTTAACAAAATAGGTTACCAAGATGTATTTGTAATGTTAGACAATTTAAAGAGTGTTTTTCTTCACATGAGGTGTCTCATGGTTCTAATTTTTATGTTTATGATAATGATAGAGGTGGGTCTTTGTATGACCTAGCCATGAAATACATCACCATGTTTGAAATTAAGGTGTATTTTACACCTATCATCCAAGAGTTTTCTTGAGTAATGTTGACTACAAATCTTTATTTCATGATAAAGATGTAGCTTCTTATATTGTAGACGACAGTGTGCCTGAGTTTGAGTGCTTCACTTGGGCCTGGCATATAAGTTGTAATGGTATTGAGTAGCAACAAATATACCATTGTGAAGATCATCTTTTTTCTCAAATTTTTCATGTGCTAAAACTTAAAAAAAAATAGTTTGATGTGCAAGGGGAAGAGCTTCTTTATTCAGTTTAGTAGGATAGGATGGCAAATTTTTCATTACATTATGAGTTGGAAGAATTTTCATTATTTAATTCTCTTAAGAATCTCAATAGATGTAACTCTTTTCGTGATATTCTATGTTTCAATCTTCTACCCCTATTGAGTCTATACGCATGTATTATGGAATAAGTCCAATAAAGGTGTTATTTATGATTTCCCATAAAAAATAAAATTGAAGGTGAAATCAATTACCACTCCTTGAGCATTATTTGTAGGTTGATGCACATATGTGAAAGGTTTTATTTCTTGCAACTGAGTGGAATATACATATGTGGCTTGACAAAGATCAATTAATTCAATAAGACGGACTTTGAAAGAGGTAAGTAGATACACAAATTCATTTATGGCTTTGCACCATGAATCTTCATATAGGATTAGACTTGTAGTTATATTTATAATTTTACATGTAGTAATACTTTTAAAATTCTCATGCCTTCTTATCATTGGTTGGAAGTGGTTGTCTTATGTATGTTTTATCTTCTTATCCATACATATAAACTATACTTTTATTGTTTTATGTTAATTCTTGTATATATTGTTGTGGTTTTTAGTCACAACTCTTGTTTGACATGATGAGGTGTAAGTCAATCTTAGTCATTCATACAATTCATTTTATTTTCTTCTTGGTGATAGTTGAATTTTTATTGTGCCTACAAGAAACACACATCCATAGACGAAACCTATTGGGACTCAATTTTACCCCAAAAAATTTCCTTGATTCCCCTTCACTTCAATATGTTTTGACTATACGTTATCCCTATTTATAGCTAATTTGAGAAGTATTACATGGGTCTCCCTTGGTTAAAATTGCATTTCTTCTTCTTTATTTTCCCATGTTCTTATTTGTGTTATAAGTGTCAAATTTACAAGGAGTGGATAAGTGTTTGGATTACTAGTTGAAAATTTTCAAATTTGTACTAAATGTCAAATTTTGTAGAGTTTCCCTGACATATCTCCCCCACTTTGTTCCTCTTAGTATTTTGAACTTTCTTGCCCCATCATATCATCCCACCTAAATTTGATTCTCTTTGTTCTATGAAAAGTTCATAATTCCTCTACCCCTCATACCTTAAAAGCATGACTTCTTTCCTATCTCTAATACTTTAACATTTTCCATTTTTTATCATTTATGAACCCCCTCATTTGGACTCCCTCCATCATCCCCCTCTGGTATGAAGTACATATCATCTCTAGCCTTTGAATTTTGAAACTATAATTCTTTTTCACACCAACTCTTACCTACCCCAAAAATAATCCACAAAGCCATTAATGTGGCCAATAAGGCTCTAAAAATATGAAAAAGTGATTTATAACCACCCATAAATATTTCCTTTATTCAAAATAATGTAGATTTGATGGGAAACAAATGGCATGGCTCATTACCTAATTTATTATTGTGGCTAAGGTGCCACATCCTAATGTTTGCATGTCAACGTTGGGAAAAATCCTCAAGGATTTTACAAACTCATATAGACCATATCACTCCATGTATTGAGGCATCATCAACCTAATGTGGTTCTATAGGTCTATTGCATGATCTTCCTTGTTTCCTATGCTCAGCATTTTCAAGGAGTTCGATATTCAAAGGTTTGGTCACTAAACTAGTTTTGACTTTGATTTTGTACGTAAGTTTCTCAAGGGTTTGAAATGTTGGTTTTTGTAATTACAAACGAAAATATTACCTCTTTAATAACATAGGAATATTTAATTATGCACATTTCTTCTATGATTAATTCTCCATAATTGTTTATAACTATTTAGGAATACCCAATCACAATTAAATATTTTCTTTTGTCATAGATTTTAGAACAAATGTATTTAGGGTTTGTGTGTGATAACATTTAACATATTATATATGTTTGTAATAACTATTTTCTTAATAAATATTATTTTTTAATTATGATCATAAAATTTTAAGTATGTTCTTTAAAATGTAATCTTTAGTTTCCATATACAAACCTAATTTCGTTGATGTGTTCAATTCTTATTTTCCTCAAGTTTCTACTAAGATTTTATTTCTCAATGAAGAAAGCATTAATTTTTTATTAGTTTGAGACCATACATTTAAATCTAAACAATATTTTTTATGGTTATTGTAGGTTTAGATTAGGAATAAAATTTTGTTGACAATTCATCATTATGAACCAAGGAAATATTTTGAGTGAACCAAAATTGTATAGCATTACGAAACAAAAATATGCATTCTTTCACCCTACCATTATGTAAGAGATGAAAAATAAAACAATATTAAGAGATTTTAAATTTTGATATTTCCAAGTACATGTATAGAGTGTGTGACAACTACATGGACATTAATAAACCTAATCTTACTTGACCTAGTGATAAAATTTGTGTTCAAGTGTGAATTTGGCTTTAGTTTTTATTTTGTGTTGTCTATTTTATTTAATATCAATACCTATCAAGAAATAACCCTAGGAACACTCTCTTAATTCTAAGCTAAGCTCAAAGTGTAGGAGAGATAACCCACACTTATAGTTAACCTTTACCCATCCTAAATTTGTTGATGGTATTTTTCCCTTCTTGATGCCAGCACCTTGGCCTTCAATATGGAGAGAAGATATATAGGATTTAGGATTGTTTTTCAAATCTTAATAGGTTCCTCTTGCTAATTTGCATGGGATTGTCACCACTTATTTGTAGGAAAGTAAACCTTTAGGAGAAAAATCTTGATTTTTCCTTATCAATAAAATCATTCATGGAAAATTTAGATTATATATAATCTACCCAATTACCTAAAACCATTGCATAAATATTACCCTAAAACATGTTAGGAAGAGGTTTCTTATCCTTACATTCATAATATTCAATTTTTTATATTTTTGTATGCACACTATTTTTTATTATCTATAGTTTATCTTCTTATGGGAGAGTTGGTTGCCCACTTGGAGATGACATATAATAATCTTTAGTGTTGTTTTGGCCTCACATGAGGTGGTAGGCATCCCACTTTAAGGTGAAATAGTTTTTCCATGTGTCAATATCTGCTAGTGTGTGTAAGTTCATCAGGAAGGGATTTACATATGATATATTTTATGACACATAAGAGCATGTAATATAGGAAGGTTATATTGGAATGATTCCCACCATTATGAAAACTATGAACACTTATCATGGACTATTTTTTAATGTTTTAATGATGAAAATTTGGGGTGCCCAAGTTTGGGTGGTCAAATATGATAAGTACGTGATTCTAAAGGTGTAACGAATATTCCAAAAATAGCCAAGAAGACCAAGACAAAGGAGGGGAATTGAAACTTAAACCCATACATTTGGGCACCATACCTCTCATGAGCTTGTAAATAGTTTTCCCAAATGGTGTAGGAGCACCTAGCCTAACCTCCAATTACTATGTCATTTTTGGCTTGTATCTAACATTAGCCAAGTCAAAGTGGTTGTGTGTTTGTTTTGGACCTTAGAAGGTCTTGCTTGTGTTTGGACTAGGTGAGTTAGTGCTAGAACTAAGGTCACCAATTAGTCATTGTTTGTTGTGAGATGTAGGAAAGATGCCTTAACGTCATTTATGATGTTAGTTCTTCGAACTACATGGCTTAGAGGTCATATATTCTAGTTGGCCTAATGAATGTAAAAGATGCCACAAACTGTCATGACAACATTGGCAATTTATTGCAAATGTTGCATGCAACTCGGCAACCTTGGATTCCCTAAAAGATAGGAGTGGGAGACCAACTAACAGGCCTAGAAACATGGATAATGACATCTAAGATCTTTGAGGGCTCGTACCCCGAAAGGAGGAGTAATTGTAATGAATTTTTTGGAATAGAAAAGGATCTCTGCAACTCTGTTTTGTGGATATATCGAGCAATTTGGTGTGACAGTGATACTAGATGGATCAAATGCTTTGATTTAGTGATAGAATTGTGTTCATAGAATAGTTATAAGACTTTTCCATTCTGTAAGAAAATTGATAAGAGTTGATTTAGTGTCTTGAAGAAATAGTTTAACATCTAGAGGTTTTTCTGGTCCTGTCCTGACCAATTTGTCTTCTTATGGCCCCCCCATGAAATCTAGCTACGGGATCTTTCTAAGGGTAGATGAATGTTTTAGGAGAGCCATTGGTCTGTATATATTTAGTGTTAGGAGTCATGAAGAGTCGAGCAAATGTTTTTAATGTCAAAACCTAGGCGAGCTTAGAGTGCCTAGTTAGGGGTTTGACAGTGATGAATTGAAGAATTTAGGCAGGGGATTGAAGTACAGTACGGAAAAAACCCAGTTCCAGGTGGGATATGAACATGTCTTGCTATGTTAGGAGGATTGAGCAACTACCAATCCATTTGAGTAGGATTTGAGTAAGAAACTAGTATGGTCCTACAAACTAGGCCTATTAGCCCTATTTGACCTAGATAATAGGAAGCCTATGTACGAAAGACCTAGGAGTCTAAAAGTTGTTGAATCCTCCAAAACATCCAAAAGGGTACTCGAATGTGGGATTATATTTTCAAGTGGTTTGGGAAGTTTTGGCAGGAACGAGGAAAAGGGCTTTGTCAAGTGCTACAAGGAAATAGGCCCCCTCAAGACAAATTCTTGCACCCGGTTGGAGAAGGGTTTGGAGATCCTTCAAGATGGATCCAAATGGAAACACATGGAATTTTTTCAGCATGTTTGGCACCCCTGCAATCAATTCAATGGTTTGTGTGATGATGGCACTTAGAGTCTTCTAAGTGTAGGATAAAGAATTGAAGTAAACTAAGGGTGATTGTCCTTCAAGGCTAAGCACAAGGGGTTGGACTCTTAGAGAAGAGTTGGATGAGGCCTTAGTTAATCATCTAAGCCTTTCGAGACCCTAGAGGAGATTAGGATCCTGGAAGAAGGCGAGCAAGGTCTTCTTAGCACTTGTGTAAGCACACCTTGAAGCACATACACCATATTGGTATTAGAGCAAAGTTTGATCAGGCTTGTGGTTGATGTTGCAACCCACTGAATCAGTAGGAGAGAATACACCAGTGGAAGATAAAACCATGGTGACTAACACTGAGTTAGCTAAGAAGGTAGAAGAACAAGAAGAGGATAACAAGTTATTGAGAGAAAGATTGGCTCAAATGGAGCAACTCTTGGATGAAGTCCAAGAAAAGGAAGACAAGGTAAAGGATAAAATAGATCAGAAGGAAGAGAAAGAAGCCATAGAAAAGGAGTTGGAATTGGAAGAGGAAGCTCCAACCCCTGACCCTATTATTCCTGAAGAACCCTTCTTGAAGGCACTGAGGGCTTTAAGTGGCAAAGCTTTGGAGGGTGTACCATTTTTCAATGGACAAATGAATCCTGATGCAGTCCTAGATTGGATTGATAATATAGAGAATCACTTTGAGTGTGATGGTATATCAGAAGCCCAAAGAGTAAAGGTAGCCAAATCAAGGTTGAGAGGTTCAACTCTCACATGGTGGAAGTTTGTGCAAAATGAAAGAGAAAAAGAAGGAAAGGTTCCTATAGTTACATGGAAGGGCATGGTAACTAAAGTAAAGCAGACCTACCTACCTAATGACTATGAAGTCCAGTTGCATAGGAGGAGACACAATCTTACATAAAAATATTTGGATGTCCAAGCATACACCGAGGAGTTCCAAAAGTTGTGCCTAAGATCAAAGGTGGTTGAAGATGAAAGCATCAAGCTAGCAAGGTACTTGAATGGACTCAAATGGTCTATTCAAGAAGACATGAGTCCTGTGAACTTTAAAACCATCTGCCAATGTTATCAAATGGCCTTGAAGATAAAGGAGAAAAGCAAAAGGAAGCAAGATCAAACCTCCAAGAGTAGAGGTAAAGGAAAAGATAGTAGAGGACAAAGAGGTGGCTATGGTGGAAGAAGTTCAGAATCAAGGGCTCAAGGAGAAGTTAAGTACACTGAGCAGCAAGAAGGAAGCTCTAGTAGAGGTAGTAGAGGAAGAAGCTCTAACTTTAGAGGAAGAAGTGGTGGACAAGGAAGAGGCAATTACTTTTCCAATATGAAGTGTTGTCACTGCAATCAAATGGGACACCATGCCTATAGGTGTCCAGAGAAGGGTAGTACTTCTCAAGGAGGTGATAAGAGAACTAATCTAGTTCATGATGAGAAAAATGCAGCAGAGAAACATTCTGAGGTACCATTAAATTCAGAGGAAGGTGAGAACCTCATGATGAGGAGAACTTTGATCAAAGAGCCGGTTAAGGAGGAACCAAGCCAAAGGAGGTCCCTGTTTAGGATAAAGTGTCAAATGATGGGGAAAGTATGTAGAGTCATCATTGACTTAGGGTCTACTGACAATATTGTGTCAGAGGAAGCAGTCAGCAAGCTAAAGTTGACAAGGATACCCCACACCAATCCTTACAAGGTCACATGGCTAAATAAAGGCCAACATGTGTTAGTAAATGAACAAGCATGGGTGGAGTTCTCAATTGGAAGGTACAAGGACAAATTTTTGTGTGATGTGTTACCTATGGATGCATGTCACTTGCTCCTAGGTAGACCATGGCAATTTGACCACCAAGCTATGCATGATGGAGTAAAGAACTCCTATTCTTTCAAGAAGGACAATGTGACTTTCAAAATTCAATCACTAATAGAGGATGTAGAGGTGAAGACAGCATGTCCTAATCTGCACATGGTTGGTGAAAAAGAGTTCTTAGAAGCCATGGAAGAGAGTGAATGAGTTGGCTTTGCATTGGTGTTAAGACCAAAAGAGGTGGATGAAAGCAAGGTAGCCAAGAAACTAGAATTACCTAAGGAGATACAAAGCATGCTGCAGACTTATGAAGGTATAGTAAGTGATGGACAACCATCAACCTTACCCCCTAAAAGAGCCATAAGTCATAGGATAGACTTAATACTAGGAGCTACCCTACCAAATAAGGCAGCCTACAAGATGACCCCTCAACAAAATGAGGAAATAGCTAGACAAATACAAGAACTCCTAAACCAAGGTCTCATTAAAAAGAGCATTAGTCCATGTGCCATACCCACTGTCCTTGCACCTAAGAAAGGAGGAACTTGGAGGCTTTGTACTAATTCAAGGGCTATTAATAGGATAACCATAAGGTATAGGTTCCCTATCCCTAGGATTGAAGACCTAATGGATTGTCTAGGTGAAGCTAAGTACTATAGCAAGATAGACTTGAAGAGTGGCTATCACCAAATAAGAATACATGAAGGAGATGAGTGGAAAACAACCTTCAAAACCAATGAAGGTTTGTATGAATGGATTGTCATGCCATTTGGACTATCCAATGCCCCCTCCACATTCATGAGGCTCATGAATGAAGTCCTCAAAGACTACATTGGAAAGTTTGTAGTGGTATATCTAGATGATATACTGATTTATAGTAAGACAAAAGGTGAGCATCTAGTACACCTTGAGACTATTTTTAAGAAGCTGCATGAGGAGAAGTTGATGATCAATTTAGAGAAGTATGAGTTCATCAAGACAGAGCTGGTGTACCTTGGGTTTTTGCTATCTCATGGCAATCTGAAAATGGGCATTAGCAAAGTGGAATCCATCCTCAATTGGCCTACTCCAAGGATAGCAACAGAGGTAAGAAGTTTCCATGGCCTTGCTCAATACTATAGGAAGTTTATAAGGCAATTCAGTGCTATTTGTGCTCCTATGTTGGATACCATTAAAGGAGGCATAAAGACTAAGTTTGTATGGAATGAATAAGCTAACAAGAGTTTTGAGTTGTTGAAGGAAAAGATAGCTACCCAGCCTATTTTAGTGTTGCCAAGCTTTGAGAAGCTATTCACCATTGAGTGTGATGCAAGCAATGTGGCTATTGGAGCTGTTCTAAGCCAAGAGGGTAGACCAGTGGCGTTTTATTCAGAAAAGTTAAGTGAATCCAAGAAGAAGTATTCTTCTTATGACCTTGAGATGTATGCATTGGTTCAGGCTTTAAGGAAATGGAGGCACTACTTGCTTCCCAAGGAGTTCATAGTGTATTCAGACAACCAAGTACTTAGTTTCCTAAATTCACAAGAGAAATTGAGTCACAAGCACATGAAGTGGGTTGAATACCTGCAAGCTTACACTTTTAATATCAAGCACAAGAAAGGAGTACTCAACAAGGTGGCAGATGCCTTGAGTAGAAGAGCTCTTACCATCCAAGAGATTTAGTTGAAGAGCATGGGAATAGATCATTTCAAGGATCTATATGCAGATGATGAAGATTTTGTAGACATTTATAAGGTATGTGCTGAATACAAGAATCATTTTCATAGTAGATATGTTGAATATACTTTGAAAAGTGATCTCTTGTTTAAGGGGAATCATTTATGTGTCCCTAGAGGCTCTATTAGAGAGAACTTGATACAAGAAAATCATAATGGTGCATTGAGTGGTCACTTTGGGATCATGAAGACTCAAGAACTTGTTCAAAGGTTCTATTATTGGCCAAGGATGAATCTAGATGTTAGGAGGTATGTGGAAAGTTGTATAGTATGTCAAAAGGCCAAGGGCACTTCTTCAAATGCAGGCCTATATCAACCACTACCTATTCCCACTAGGCCATGGGAATGTTTGAGCATGGACTTTGTAGTTGGGTTACCCAAGACAAGACAAGGCATGGATAATGTTTATGTAGTTGTGCATAGATTCAACAAGATGGCTCACTTTGTGCCATGTAAGACAACCAATGATGCCAGCCAAATAGCCTCTGTCTTCTTCAAAGAGATAGTAAGGATACATGGGTTACCTATGAGCATTGTGTCAGATAGAGACACCAAGTTTATGAGTCATTTTTGGAAGACTCTTTGGCAAAGATTGGGCATAAATTTATCCTTTGGATCTACATACCATCGTCAAACAGATGGTCAAACCGAAGTGGTAAACATGATTCTTGGAGATCTATTAAGGTGCTTGACCAAGGAGTATGGTCAACAATGGGATCAGTTGATTGGGAAAGCTGAATATGCCTATAATGACACTATGAATAGGTCAACAGGGAAGAGTCCCTTTGAGATAGTCTATGGTCTACATCCTAGAGGAGTCTATGAGCTAAGAGACTTAAAAGATGGAGTTAAGGGAAGTGGATATGCTGATGATTTTTCCTATGCAATGCAGGAGATTCATGACACAGTCAGGAAGACATTGACTGAGAACACTATGAAGCATAAGACCAAGGTGGATGATTGTAGAAGAGAAGTTTAGTTTAATGTGGGAGACTTGGTGATGATAAATCTAAATAAGTCTAGACTATTGAAGGGAGTCCCCCACAAGTTGCAGATGAGGAGGATAGGTCCCTGTCCTATCTTGGCAAAGTATGGGAACAATGATTTTAGAGTGGAGCTACCGGAAGACAGTGGATTGTCCCCTGTCTTCAACATTGTAGATCTGGTTCATTACAAAGGACCACCACCAGACATGGATCAAAGCCTCAATGAAGTCATCCATGATGTGGAAGAGCTCAGACTACCTTCTGCTACAGTCAAGCAAGCTGATAGTATACTGGATACTAGAGTCTACAAGAAGACAAGAACCAAGGAATACAAAGAGCATCTGATCAAGAGGCATGGAAAAATTGATGCTAATGCAGTGTGGATCAAAGAATCAGAGTTTAAGAAGATGGGAATTGATCCTACTTTACTCAATCCAAGTGTGGATTGAACTCTTTTGTTTTGGGAAGGATGGTGCAGGAGCACCTAGGCTAACCTCCAATTACTATGTCATTTTTGGCTTGTATCTAACATTAGCCAAGTCAGAGTGGTTGTGTGTTTGTTTTGGACCTTAGAAGGTCTTGCTTGTGTTTGGACTAGGTGAGTTAATGCTAGAACTAAGGTCACCAATTGGTCATTTTTTGTTGTGAGATGTAGGAAAGATGCCTTACGGTCATTTATGATGTTAGTTCTTCGAACTACATGGCTTAGAGGTCATATATTCTAGTTGGCCTAATGAATGTAAAAGATGCACAAACTATCATGACAACATTGGCAATTTATTGCAAATGTTGCATGCAACTCGACAACCTTGGATTCCCTAAAAGATAGGAGTGGGAGACCAACTAATAGGACTAGAAACATGGAGAATGACATCTAATATCTCTGAGGGCTCGTACCCCGAAAGGAGGAGTAATTGTAATGAAATTTTTGGAATAGAAAAGGAGCTCTGCAACTCTATTTTATGGATATACTGAGCAATTTGGTGTGACAGTGATACTAGATGGATTGAATGCTTTGATTTAGTGATAGAATTGTGTTCATATAATAGTTATAAGACTTTTCCATTCTGTAAGCAAATTGATAAGAGTTGATTTAGTGTCTTGAAGAAATAGTTTAACATCTAGAGGTTTTCCTGGTCCTGTCCTGACCAGTTTGTCTTCTTATGGCTCCCCCATGAAATCTAGCTACAAGATCTTCCTAAGGGTAGATGAATGTTTTAGGGGAGCCATTGGTCTGTATATATTTAGTGTTAGGAGTCATGAAGATTCGAGCAAATGTTTTTAATGTCAAAACCTAGGCGAGCTTAGAGTGCCCGGTTAGGGGTTTAATAGTGACGAATTGAAGAATTTAGGCAGGGGATTGAAGTACAGTATAGAACAAACCTAGTTCCAGGTGGGATATGAACATGTCTTGCTATGTTAGGAGGATTGAGCAACTACCAATCCATTTGAGTAGGATTTGAGTAAGAAACCAGTAAGGTCCTACAAACTAGGCCTATTAGCCCTATTTGACCTAGATAATAGGAAGCCTATGTATGGAAGACCTAGGAGTCTAAAAGTTGTTGAATCCTCCAAAACATCCAAAAGGGTACTCGAATGTGGGATTAGATTTTCAAGTGGTTTGGGAAGTTTTGGCAGGAATGAGGAAAAGGGCTTTGTCAAGTGCTACAAGGAAATAGGCCCCCTCAAGACAAATTCTTGCACCTGGTTGGAGAAGGGTTTGGAGATCCTTCAAGATGGATCCAAATGGAAACACATGGAATTTTTTCAGCATGTTTGGCACCCCTGCAATCAATTCAATGGTTTGTGTGATGATGGCACTTAGAGTCTTCTAAGTGTAGGAGAAAGAATTGAAGTAAACTAAGGGTGATTGTCCTTCAAGGTTAAGCACAAGGGGTTGGACTCTTAGAGAAGAGTTGGATGAGGCCTTAGTTAATCATATAAGCCTTTTGACACCGTAGAGGAGATTAGGATCCTAGAAGAAGGCAAGCAAGGTCTTCTTAGCACTTGTGTAAGCACACCTTGAAGCACATACACCACCAAACCAAACCATTGATGATTTTGATTTTGTACTTCATCTATTTATTTGGTGCTTAGAGTTACAATTTGTATGGTTAATTTTGTATTTACGATTATGCTACCAAAATCAATCTAGATTTATTTTTTTGGTGATACTCTTGTAGAGGATTTATCTAGAAGTGTATTGTATTCCTTTGGTTTATAAAGTAACACTTGGACTACTTTGGAGTGTGAGGTTTTCTTTGGAAATGGTTTTCTCCATGTACACGTGTTATGGTTTATTATTTATTTTATGTTCATATGCATTTCTACTATCTATAGTTGTAAAGACTAAAATTTCCACATTATTCTTCTCATTAGATTGGTGTAGGAAGTTTTTTTCTTACCACATGCTTCCTTTTAGAACATTAGAACATCAAATTTTACCTAAAACATACGAGTGCTTAATCTCCAAAATGTCTACTTAATGATGAGATTGATGACATCACCTATTTGAGGATTTATGAAAACTACTTAAATAAGAATTTTCATTGTCTCATAAGCGATTCTTCAATTTTTCTCTTGATCATCACATACATCTCCTCTTGTATTTGTTTGGTCTTCTTCAAATAGGTTAGAAAATAGTATAATGGATCTTAGGTTTTAATATTAAAGCTTGTGTATTTTGGTAGTATGTAAAAGGTCGTGCAACCCATATAAAAAAACCACTCTAATACGACTAATATGGGGTCCAAGGATAGAATCCCAATGGATAGCTCACTAGATAAGAATCTAGATGAGTTATTCATATGTTAAGTCTTATTAAAAAATTATGCAACATAGAGGCAAGAGATATAGAAATAAAATAATGAATGTATTTTATTCAACTATTTATTCTATGCATGGTGTACCCTTGAGAAAGGTGTATGAGAATTATCTATAAGTTGTTGTTTGACAGAATGCTCTATTTATGAGCTACATTTTATCTATGTTTATATAGATTACAAGATACATGTTATGAAGGGAACAAGTCTTTAGGAAGTTGAACTATCTCTCTTGGAAGTGACACTAAGTCCTATGTTTAATTCCTTATCCCTTAGTAATTTGATATCTAAATTGATTGATAATATGTCCTTGATGGGCTAGTGTATGACTTGGTGTACCATGATCCTTGAGAATGCCAACTTGGTAGTCAAGTTGACTATATTGTTTGAATACTATAGAATGGTGTGCAAGATGATGAAGTGGGTAGACTTATGAATTATAATTTTTTCAAGAGGTGCATTGGGCCCTCTATGGCTAAAATTATAGGATGTTTGGTTGAAGTTTGGTTACCATAAAAGCATTGTTGAACCTTATAAATTGTGTTGCACTATTGATAGATCATGTGTAGCATTAATTGGAGAATGCATATAGGTCTTTGTGTTCTCTAGAGAATCTAGGAGGAGCTTTAGCCTTTTACAAGCTTGAGAAGTAATCCCACAATTCTTTTAAGTCATGCGAATAGCATGGGTGTTACTGCAAGTATCATTATTGGTGAATCTTCTTGGATGAATTCTAACACTTTGGTTTCATGATGAATCCTTAAAGCTTTGTGTAGTTTGCATCACTTCACACTACTCTAAGCCAACTTTTATTGCATCTTGTCTCTATGGCATCACTCATAGTATTACATAGGACTAGATTACACTAAATTAGGGCCTAAGTTAAGGACCCCTAGGGTGCTCAACACCCCCAATGTTTGACCACCTATAGATAGTAGGGTGTCCTATATTTATAGAAGATATGATGCTCAACAATGCCTCAAACCTAATGGAATCACTCTAGAAGAAGAACACAAACTTTTAAGTTCCTAAGAAAATAAAAGCTTCATTAATTCATACATTAGTCGTATTCTAATTTTGATAAAAACTATCATCTAATTAATATCACTCACTTCATATAAATATTGATTAAATCTCAAAACTAATCACACTTCTTTAATTAAATGACATAATAACTAAAATGTATCCAAAAAAAACCTTATAATTAGAATTTTCAAAAAAATCTCTTAAATACTACAATATATATGAAAATCAAACTAAAACTCATTAATGTACTCACTTACTATTCCACTTTCCTAAACCTTCGTTGCATTCAATACTTTATTTAATTTAGTGAGCTACTATTTCACCCTCCTATACCTTTATTGCATTCAATATTTTATTTATTTGAGTGACCTGCCATTTCACCTTCTTATACCTTCGACATAAGAAAAGTAAATTGAAACTTTAACCATATGATTTGATGAAGGGGGTCCTTTGACAATAAGGACAAACATGTTTGATGTGTTTGTTATCATTTGATTAATAGTTTTTATACTCGTGCACTTGATTGGTGTGCACGAGGATAAGATGAAGGGTGATTGATAATGATGATTTAGAAGAGTAAAAACGTTGTATTAGCTAATCTCAAAATAGGACATCCCATAATATGCAACGTGAGACATAGCTGTGGACACCATGAGTCAAAAGACACAACTACTTTCAAAAATCATGCCGATCAATACGTCCTTTGTTAGCTCATCACAATCAATCTCCATCACAACTGTCAACAACCAGCATTCTTATTGTCTCAACTTTCGATCTTGGATTTTGAATTTAAGCCTTAATTTAGTAGAGACTTTGAATTAATAAAACAGAAGACATTATGTACATCTTAAGCCTAACAGCATACCATTGTTAGAAAAAGATTTAAGTGTAACAGTAAGTTACTGAAGTTATTATGTATTTAAAGTATTGTGTTTAATTATTCATAGAACAAGAATACAGAAATATAAGGTATAACTTTTTAAAGAAATGGATAAGTCCCATGACTGTGCCCTTCCAAATTTGAACAATACCCATAAAAAAATGTAAACAGAAGAGAACACAACCACCATGAAGACAAAACCTTTACCCACTTGAAACAGTGTTAAGGTTGGAATACACCAAACCATGGTAGCCCTTTAGTGGGCATTTCTATTATAGAATCGGGAAGCTAAGATAAAAATATAGCCTATCATCATTACTTGGCTTGTGTTTCTTCTTACTTTAGACCAAAAATATAAACAATACACAGAACATAGACTGCATGGAGATTCTTCTCCTTCTGCTTCGCTTCATTTCAGGTTGTCAAAGGAGGACACAAATGCTTTGTTAAATCGATAATAAATCATATAAGCCTGTGGTTTATGCAGGCTATCCTGCAGGAATATAGAGATGGCAGGATACCCAATAATCATAGCTCAAAAAATCTAATTACAAATATTGATCAATCTTCCTATTTAACTTATAATCTGATTAAACAATTGAAAATCATCGTCATTACTTTCTATATCCCCATGAGGCTCAAACCCCAGGGGGTTTGTGGTGCTGAAATTATGACAGAGACCTGCATTGAGCTGATGATGGTGCTGTTCATGGTTTTCTCTAGAGCGTTCTATAATGGAGTGATTCGAACATGCCTCCTGCTGAGACAAAGCATGGAGTTTGCTGTCCGCAAAATCTGCAGCTGATGGACTGGTGCTGTGTGCAGAGGAAGGATCTGCTGTGCTATTCAATGTTAGACATGATTTTTGAAAGGAAGCTTCTGATGTATCCAATGGTTTTAGATTTGGATTTGGATTTGCCACTGCCTGCGGGCTGCTTCTGCTATTAAAGCTGGAGTTCCTCTGGATTAATGGGCTGTTTACAGACCCTAAAACAGGCGGAGCTATAGAAGTTTGTTGATCTGGAGATGTAACAGAAGGCAGCTTGGATAATAAAGCTTGGAGGCTGGACATGGATGGGACCAATGGGATTGCAGTGATTGAACGTTGAGGACTGTTCCAGCCTAGGTTGACAGCCTTGTTTGGAGAAAGGCATGACCCCCCATATTTCATGAATTGATCTGGCGGTCTCTTCATTCCTACCAGCTGGGGATGATCTTTGGTGGGTGAGAGACTTTTCCTGTTCATCATTGATCCTATTGGGAATCTTTCATGGTGTTCCCCACTTTCCCATATATTTTCATGAGAAGAAGAAGAGACTACTTTAGGTTTTCTGAGCTCAAAAGACAGTGGTGGGTGAACGGCAAAAACTCCAGGAATGCTTTGAAGATAGTTAAACTTTCTTTGTAAGAAGATAACGAAGTTCAGATCCTCCACAATCTGCACACAGAGTCATTAAACAGGTTTAGGTTTGTGACTACAATAAGGTTTACATGGAAAAATTATAAACAGAGATAGGCAAAGAGACCTTGTGAAGTGATCCCAATTGGATCACACCTTCTCTAACCGCAACAACTGCAATGGTCTGCAATGCGAAGATTGCATAGTTAGGCACCCAGTTAAAGTTTTATCTATTGGCGGAGCATTTGCTAGACCATTTACTACAGTTTCTTCTAATCATAACCATCATATCATAGAATTTTATTTTAGTCTCTTGTATGAAGGAAGCTAATTTAAATTTAAAGTTGAACATGAAAGAAGAATCTAACGACATGGCTAGATAATATGTGCACCTGAATGCCTGATTTGAACTGTGCTTCCCATGTTCTTGGATGCTGTTTATATAAATAAAAAAGCCATGAGTTCTAACCTTGGTATATAAGAATAGTCTTAAGAACAATAGACTAGAGAGATCATCTAGGAGGAGAATTTTGCTTGCTTACTGGATCGAGAGAGCCATGCCAAGAGGACAAAAAGTTAATGTCATTCTCAGGAGGCTCCTTGTATACCCATTTGTGGCTGTTATCTGCTGCCACTTTCCCCATTAATCTGTTCAGGCTAAGGTCAGAATCTGGAAAAGAACCCTATGCTTATCTCAGAGCCAATTATTGACAGCTGGATGAATAAAAAACAATATATTCTATAAGCAATAATTTGTTAAATATGGCTTATAGAGTTCTCAATGTACATACCCTTCTCCGAAATTGTAGACTTCATGAGACATCTTGAAGAAAATCTCTGGTTGGAAAGATTCCCCCACCACCTGCTCTTCTGCTGCTGCTTCATTGGTGGAGCAACGGTTAGAAAGAGTGCTTACTGCTCTGGAACAACATGTGAAATCACAGTAACCATCTTCCCATACCAGAATCCTGCAAATTGTTTAACCCCAATTAAAGACATGGGAGAGAAGATATCTACACGGGGGTATGCTAGAAAAGAATAATTACACATAATTCCCAATCAAAGACATATCAGAGAAGATATATACACATGGGTGTGCACAAATGGATAATAGCACACAGTCTGCCCAATCAAATACATACCAGAGAAGATATATATCGATGCACCTATCCTACAAAAAATTAACAAAGAAGCTATATCCATGGACCTTGGGTATGCTAAAAAGCACAACAACACACATTGCATAGGAGTGACATTACGTACACTTGTATGTGAATTGAGCAAATAGATTGGACATAATCAAGTTATTTTTCTGTGATCAGAGAGAACCTATACTACGGAAACATGATTAATGCTCCCAAGATTTCATTCTCATGGATTGTGTACTCAAGGAGATCAAGGTTCAAACCTACCAGTTCCTCTTGTTCCCCTTGGACCTATCCAGAATGCCTCCTTCTATATCCCACCTGCACATGAACATAGAGATATACTTGCAGCTTTAGCCAGTTCTGCCCATGTACCACCAAAAGTTGCAAAAGCATTATCTACTGAAAATGGTGAGCTGACATGAGCTCTAGAAATAGGCCATCAAAAAGCAACAAGAGAAATTAGGACATCAGGATAACTGAAACTGACTTTGGAGGTGGGTAGTTCCGAGGCAAAATTCTCCAAAACACAGCATAGACCCATTGTGAATCTAAGCACAGACTTCTCAATGTGTGCTGCAAAAGATAATTCACCATGGGCAACCCCCCTCCATCCATTCTGATCAGCGGATAGATAGATATATCCCTTGGACTTGAGCAGCCCAATCAAGCAAAGCAGCTATGATTTAGAAATATTCAAAATAGATCATCAAGACATTATATATACATACAAACATATATTAAACTCAAGGCCACTGATCATAATGATACTTTTCATGTCTTGTTCTTCTCAGGACCCACATTGTGCATTGCAAGCTGATAGATTCCTCATTCATATATTGTGTATATATGCAACAGCCCACCTGCCTATCTCTCTCCCATTGCCGTGCAGTTGTCCTCCTTTTGTTCGACCTCCCTTCCATGAACTGTCCCTTCTTGCCTCCTTTGCTCCTCGTACTCTAATAATTATTTCCCACAAATACACCATTACAGGAGCCTTAAACTATGGGGATTTAAATCATCTTACATTATAGGTGGCTACAGTAGTATCTCTTATTACAGACTTCATTGCAGAAAGGTATGTAACGGAAGGATTTGTTTTAAAATTCCATTTCTTCAAGGCTAATACTAGGATTTGTCAGATCATAATCCTAATTTTTGTCAAGTTACTTTCCAAAATAATGAGAATGCAATACACGAGATGCTTAGGCTACAACTCTACACATTTGTTTTTCTTATCCGTCACACTAATTGGTAGCATCCATTGATGGTGGGTCATATCAAAATGTATGTGCATATGAAATCTTAACATACCCATATGACAGACAAACTCTACCACATATCTGACCCTTATACGCATCCATAAAAAGCACTGCATTTTAATATTCTATTAAAACTTAAAGTATATTTTGCAGGTTTCACCGTGGTTATCAGAGGTTTTGCACACAATTCTGTCATAAGAGAGGAAATATACTACAGTAAAAATTAATAATATCATTTCTACAATCTATATTGAGTGTAATTATACTGTTTTTAAATTTGATTATGTGTAAGTTTTTACATCAATCTTTCGGATCACACAAAAACTTTCACACAATTGAATTCTCATCGGATGTGATCTCAAATGTTAATGAAAAACTTATACACTTTCGAATACAGAAATAGCATAATTACATACAGTAAAAATTGTAAAGTTTAATAAATTGTTATAATATATATTTAGATTTTAATATTTGTTAATTGATATTTTAATGGCTACCTACAGAATTAGGTTTACAATTAATCAATACATGAAAATCATATATGATGTACAGCTCTTTAGGTACGCTTGAAAAACTTAAATAAATCACCATGTAACCCACATGGGATATTAATTAAAGACATCATAAGTCCAATCGTAAGTTGAGAATAGATTGACATCTATTATATATTAATTAAATTTATTTTGAATAAGTCTCACAATTTTATAAACATTCACAAAATGTTGGGATGGCTCCATGTCGAGCTTCTTGGTGTTTGGACATATAAATGTATTCATATTTAGTGTCTCTAATAAGGAATGTTCGGATGTTAGTATGCAAAACAACTATTTTAAGATTTTATTATATATATAAATTAAATTATACAAAATATATAATTATAGAGGAGAAAGTGATTTATTATTATTTAATGTTTTATGTTATTGTATGTGAATGTTTTGTATGTATGGTTTTAGTATATAATTTAATTTTTAATATATTTATTAATTTTAATTTAGAATTAACATTTTTATATAGATCATTTTAAAATATGATTGATTTATTTTTCAAATATTGCTTGTTTAAAATGGAAATTGTATTTTTGATTATGTTCATTAAAGTAGATCATGTGTGATCTTGTTTTTAATTTCAAAACTCATTTCTCTCGCTTTCCAAGACTAGCAATTTTGAGATGTGACATGACTAGTTGATGCAAGTGCCAAAATTTTAAATTTATGCGTCTAATTTTGTGTATTTAAAGACATTACCTAGGGCACTTTCAATCATCTAAAGATCATAACATATTATCAATTCTCACTCTCTAAATACCAAATGTTTGCCAGTCTAAATTGATATCAATCATAGTTGGGGCTCACTTACATGAAATTTTACCATAACAAATCATCATTAATTATCAAATTCATATTTAAATTCTCACCACAAAGGCATCTATTATTCTAAGCTTGTATTTTTTGATAGCTCATATTAGACCTTAACATAACTGATTATCAACAATTAGAATTCATTATCAAAACTTATATCTTTTCCATTATTATTAAATCCATCTAAGAGCTAACTTGAAGTTAAGGAAACTTCATATTTCACCACTCTCATAACATTGCTCCTATTATTTCTCTTTTAACAAGACATTGTTTTCATTAAAAAATATCACCCAAGCAAACATTTAACGGAGGCTAAAGGATCAATTTCTATAGTAAATAAAATTGTGTCACTAGAACAAAATCACACTAGGTGGACCAATGCATGGACACAATCCATTCCTAACTCCCCAAAAGCTCATATCTCAAGATAGTATCAAGTCTCTGATTATTCACCTTCTAGATTATGTTTACTACTTGTAAATCATTTTTGTAATATTACAATAGTTAAAGTCAATATCAACCAAATTTCCACATAAATCTTCTAATCTTTCTCATTTCTATTTAGAATTTGTGTTTCATTGTTTCAATGTCTAAATATCACTTTATTTAAATAATTTAGTTTATAATTACTTTGATGCATTCTCATTTAGAATTTTTAAATTAATGTGGAGTTACTTTATTTTCATACATTTTTGGCTAGTCCATAAATTCGATGTTTATCTTTTAGGGTAGAATCTTCTAAATGTTCTCAATATCAAATATAATTAACTTATTTTTAATTATTGTTTACTTTTGATTATTCTTTGGGTATTTAAGGTTGGCCCTTAGTTTAATCTCTTCTTGTGTGAAAGCATGACTACTAAATAGAAAATGTACATGGAAACAAGGGACATAAAAGAGCTCAAAAGATACCATTTTTTAAAGAAATCAAATAAATCTAAACTTTAACAAATAATTCAAGATCCTTCCATTCAAAATTTGATGCGATAAAAAACAACAATTATAATAGAATTTGAATCTAGTTTTTAAAATAACAAGGATATTTTAAAATGGTTAATATGGCTAAAATCTAACTTACTATAAGTTTATTATATTAAAAAATTCTTTTTCAAAATAGACATGTTTTGGGAACCACATCACTAATTATTTGTGTGTCATGTAAATTCTATAAAAATATTAAAAATATATGTATTTTCAATGTGTATAAATGAAACATAGAACAATCATATTTTGAAAAACAATTTTAGATAAACAAATTAAAAATATGAAAAAAACATATATATGTAGTTGAGGAATATGAAAGGCATGACTAAATTAAACTAAAATAAATATAAAAATTATATGATTAAAACCCTAAGAATTAGATCAATGATTTGATGGTACTTTTATATAATTTCACTCTAAAATATTGAAACTTGACTAGGAAGAATTTTGATATTGTTTTTATTAGATTGTAAAATTTGAATTTGGGTGCCTAAATTATAAGTTCAACCCTATGGATTGAAAAATTAAAATTTGTTCCAAGCCTTAAAGAGGGATTTGATTACTTTAGAGGCTATCATATATGTATTTTAATGCATGTGTACTCTAAAAAGTCTTTTCAAGCCATAACATGTTTGTGTTACTACTCATACATGTTTTTCTTAGTGCTTATGCATTATTCTTTAAATTGCATGTTTGGCCATTTTTTTGTCCTCCATCTTGGTGCACCTATCCAAATCCTAGTCATATATTTCTATCAACCCCTATCTTTGGCCTATATTTATGCATGTATCAAATATTTAAGTATGGTTTTTTTTTTTTTAAAACAAAAGTGGCAAGCCACTATATATAAATTTATTATATGTAATAAAGTATACATTTATCTGGCTCAAAGGGCATACTGGCAAGAAAGAGCCAGTGATAAAACCTCTGATTTTGGCCCAAAAAAGTAGTGTTTCTGATTACAAAATGCTGACTTTTTAAAGTCATATAGTCATATCAAAGTCTGTCTGCCTAAAAAGTGTAAACCTATCCACTGAAGATACAACTTACTGGCTACTTACTCACAAGCAAGTACATAATCTATAAAATTTAAAACATTTCCATTTACTCCTCCATCTGCATGAAGTCAAAAATATTGTCTCCCTGATCTTCAATTCCTGCTTCTTCCATCAACAAATGGGAGCCTTCCTGAGCTTGAATATGCACTTGTCTTGAATTTCTTTGTAGTGAAGAAGCTGCATGTTGACAATTATGATAAAGAAGAAAAGATATGTAATAAAACTTCTCCCTGAAACTATCAGCCATATCCCTTCCCAGTTGGTTAGAATATTTCGATAAAACCTTATTCAAATGACAGGGGTCAGAAAACTCTACAGATAATTTTAAAGCATCAAAAGCATTAACCATTGCCTTATTATGAGGAAGATAGTGAGGAGGGAAGATACCACCAATATAACCTTCTCCATGCAAGAAGATATATTTTTGTGCACTGCAAAGAACTACTTCATTTTTCAAAAAAATGTCATTTACCATTGTGTCGGCAATGACTTTAACTATTTCCAAACACTAAAGAATATCCATGATATTAGAAAGAAAGATGGAAAGAACATTTGACAGAAATATCAACCTTCATGATTTTGGCTGAAGAATCTTAGACCCAATTATGCAAATTTGAAACATTTGTAATCACATGGGCAACGAAACTTGAAATAGATTGGAGATGTTGTATACCAAGCTTACCAGAAGTTGGAGTTTCCCAACTTTGAATTGGTAGCCACATTCAAAAATTTAGAGGATGATACTCCATTTCAACCTGCCTTAATTTTCTTAACAGCTAAATAGTCAAAATAAATATTAATAGAACTCTTCTTGATTTTTTGATGTAGAAAATAAGACAATGATGTCCTATTTATAAACTTTTGGCTCCCTTGATTTTGAAGCTTACCTCTTTATCATGACAAATCCCTTACCAACTTATTATGAAATAGTACCATGATATCCTTTACACAAATGCCGAATGCTATATAAGAATATCAAATATTACTGATGGCAACCGAGCTGAATTGGACCAACAAAAACATCCCATCGGGTACGGGAGAACACCATATTTTCCATGTAATGAGATCTACATTGTACTTGTAGTCATGACCTTGCCAACCTTTATGTTGTCATAATTTTATTTACCCGTAGCTGTCTGATTTAGACAAGGCACGATATATACCTCATGTCAGACCTCCCCTATAATCATTTTTATAACAGATCAAACAAAGCTATGATCTCAATATCAACCACATTTTGCACATTATCCTTTATACATAAGAACGAAAGGATTGCAATTAATCAACATGTATTCCTATGTTGATAATCCCTCCATAGGACCAAAAAGATTAATAAATCTTGTTGACATGTCAACCATAAATATGATAGTTAAAAAATAAACTTTAAGACCTATCATATCCATAATTGGCAAGTACAACAAAATGACTTAATCAATTTTTATCCATTTTGATCAATAGAAATTTCCTCTTTTGAAATTAATTTTTCCAATTCAAAGTCAATTTTCCCAATTTGAACAATATGAAACATTTCTTTTTCAAGTTGATTGTAGCCCAGGTTGGCTAAATAATCTGCCACCCTATTTCCTTCTCTATAAGTATGCAATAAGTTATAATGCAAGAAATTTTCCATAAGTTTTTGAATTTGCTTTACCATATAAGATAACTTCCAATTATGGGAGGATCCTTCCCTACAGGCATTAATCAAAATAAGAGAATACCCTTCTATCTCTAACTTTGGTAATTTGAAATCTAAAGCCATTTTCAGGCCAAATAGTAGAGCCTGTGCTTCAGCCTCATTATTTGTACCAACCATTAACTTGATAGATTTGACACAAAGGACTATACCATTAGTATCTCTTATTACAATACCAGCCCCTGAAATCCGGGGTTACCTTTTGAAGCTTCGTCAAAGGTTAATTTAAAATAACCCAAAGGGGGAGGTAACCATATAATCTTAGATCTATCAACTTTGCTTGATACATGGTGAAGACTTCCTTTGAAGGGCAGAGATAGTAGAGGCCAATTTGAGAGAACTTTGGAATCCCAATCCATGAAAGAAGATCCTATGTGTTTTTTTTTTGAAACATAGGCATTTACAATTTCTAAAATATGAATTTCCAAAGAAGACAGAATATGCTCAACTTTTTGTTTTTCTTTCCTAAAAATGATTTTATTTCTTGCCCACCAGATAGACCATAAAACTGATGCGAGAATCACTTCCCATATACACGCAAAAAATGAAGACTTGTATAATTTTGGCCAACTAGTAAATAAATCCCATATAGTATTAGGAAGAGGAAATTGAATCTTTAGCCTTGATAAAACAAAGTGCCAAAAACTTTGTGCAATTGAACAGGAGAGAAACAGATGATTGACATCCTCTAGCTTTGATTCACAAAGGACACAATTAAAAGGAACTGAGATGTTTAACCTTGATAGTTTATCACTTGTTAGGATTTTGTTCTGGATTGCTAGCTAGACAAAGCACCCAGCTTTGGGAAGAATTTTTGAATTCCAACAAAAACTATACGCTTTGAGAGATTGGGAATTTGAACTAGATTTTGAAATGGAGAGGTATCCCTCTTTGGCCGAATAGCAACCTGAGATAGATTTTGACTAGATTAATCTGTCTGCACATGATGAAACATAAACTATTCTATCTTTCATTAAGGAGGCAATGGTACCCTTATGATTATAATCAATTGGCTCTGAAGAAAAATCCTTCCAATTGACTTTGCCAGTTAAAGATTCCACATTATCAAAATATTGGTATACATATGATTCAAATTTTTGTGACAAGAAATTTATTGAGGAGCCCAAAATGTAACTATTTAATTTCTTATACCCATTCCATGAAACATTCCAAAAATGTGCATGTTTACCATCATTAATTGCCCAAGATAAATGGGGGAGAATTAACTTTTTGCATGATAGGAGGAAATTCCACATTACCGAACCTGATGGGGGATCAAAGACAGTAAAAATTCTTGATGAAGATTGATTATCCAAATATTTATTTTGCATAATTTTACACCATTTCAGGGATGGATTTGAAAATAGCCTCCAAGTCATTTTAGCCCCTAAGGCTAAATTTCTATTACCAAGAATATGGAGACCTGCCCCTCCATTTAACTTATCCAAGCACATAGCCTCTAAAGAAATTAATGGTATCTTTTTTTTAGTGTCCACATTCCCTGACCATAGGAATTTTCTAATTAATTTCTGTATTTGAAGCAATATAGACTTGGGTGATTTCAAAACTGACATAAAATAGTTTGGAATGGATGAAAGCACGGACTTAACCAAAATAATTTTTCCTGCTAATGATAACCATCTTCCTTTCCATGACAGCAATTTGGATTGAATAGACTGAATAATTTTTTTCCAATGCAAGACCCTATTCTGACCTGAAAAGAAAGCAATCCCTAGGTATTTGCTTGGAAAATGATCTTGATTGAAGCCAAAAATTTTGACTATAGATTTAACAGATGAATCTTTAGTATTAAACAAATAAATCTTTGATTTATCTTCATTTACCTTTTGGCCGGAAACCTTTGTATAATTATCCAAAAGGATATTTATGTTTTTTGCTTCTGCCAAGTCAGCTTTGCCAAAGAGAAGAGTATCATCAACAAATAAATAATGAGTTACTGATAAATTTGTATTTGGAAAGACGACCCCTTTAATCTTCCCTTGAAGATTTGCAGATTTAAAAGACCTACTTAAAGCCTCTTCCAAGATGATAAATAAGAAAGGTGATAAAGGATCACCTTGGCGGACACCTTGTGATGAATTGAAAAAACCTACAGATCAGCCATTAAGTAACACTAAAAATCTTGCACCAGATATGCATGCCATTATCCATTTACACCATTTAGAGGAAAAGTTAAACTTCAAAAGCACTTGATTTAGGAAACACCAATCAACTCTATCATATGCTTTTTGCATATCCAATTTAATTATCATGGCTGGCAATTTATTAGAAGCTATGGTATGCAAAGTTTCATGCGCCACTATTGCCCCTTTAGGGGTTTCTCTGTCAGGCACAAAGCCACCTTGCTTCTTAGAGATAATTGAAGAAATGAGAGGATGAAGGTGGAGATAAATCGCTTTTGTGAAGATCTTATATATTGTATTGCAAAGCGAGATAGGCCTAAAATCTGAAAATGATTTTGGGTTCAAAATTTTTGGAATGATTGCAATATTAGTAACATTAAATTTTTTTAGCATTCCACCAGACTTCCTTGACTCTTCCATAGCACTTAATATATCAAACCCAATAAACTCCCAGCATTTTTGAAAAAAAATGGCTGTGAAACCATCTGGCCCTAGAGCCTTGTCTGGAGCCATTGAGAAAACAACCTCTTTAATCTCTTTGAGAGAAAAAGGAGCAAGCAACCTCAAATTGTCATCCGAGGAAACTAGAGAAGGTATATTTTGTAGAAGTTCATCCCTTTCAACAGATAAATTTACATTTGAGTTATCAGGCTTTGATAACAAATTGGAAAAGAAATTGATAGCTTTTGCCCAAATATCTTTCTCAGTAACAAGATTAGCACCTATTACACTATCTTGAATTGTGAAAATTGAAGATTTTGATTTTTTGGCCTGGGCAGAATTGTGAAAAATAATCGTATTTTTATCACCATCTTTCAACCACAATTCCCTGGATTTTTGCCTCCAATATTCTTCTTCCCAAGCAAGCAATTCTTTCCACTCAAGGTGTAAGGATTTTTGTTCTTCAAAAGAACTATTATCCATCCCATTTAAGATAATCTTCTCATTTACTTCAACTAATTTTTTGTACACCAGTTTTTTTTGAGAAAACACATTTTTGAAGATTAATTGGTTCCAAGATATAAGATTCCTCTTTACATGATCCAATTTATTACTTAATTGAAACATTTTAGACCCATAAACAAAAGGGGCAGATTGCCACCATTTTTTTATACAACTGATTAGTTCTAGATGTCTAAGCCACATAGATTCAAATTTGAAAGATGAATGACCCAAAGATTTGACGCTGTTACCAGACATAACCAGAGATATGGAAAAATGGTCAGACGCAACCGAGGGTAAAATTTTAGAAGAAAAGGAAAATTGTGATCCTATCCAATTTGAGGTAATTAAATACCTATCTAATCTCTCTGCAATTTGCAAGAAATTTTTCCTTTTATTTGTCCACGTAAACAAGCCATTTGTGGGAATTACATCCCTTAATGCATTATCATGAATAAATGCTGCAAAATCAAAAATTACAACTTTGGGAGGACTTATTCCACCTTTATTTTCCATATCATTAGCAATTGCATTAAAATCACCCGCAAGAACACATTTGTCTTGACCTATCAAATCCAAATTTGATTGTAGTAACTCCCAAAGAATTTTTTTATCAGAAGAACTGGTTGGACCATAAACATTCAGAAGCCAAAAGGAAAGCTCAAAATGAGATACAAACATAAGCTGCCAATTATGATGAAATGAGATATTTGATATAATAACCGTCTTAGTATTCCATAAGCAAATTAGATTCGAGGCACCTTGAGAGGGTGAATGTGATGCTCCCCATGCATGCCATTTATTTTTAATAGATTGAAAAGATTCTTTAGAGGTCTTTGTCTCTTGAAGAATTATAATGTCAGCCCCTGAAACATCCAATTGTTGTTTCACTTGGGACTGTTTGTCAAAGGCATTTAATCCTCTGACATTCCACGATATAAGTTTCATTGTAACTTGGGAGAGCAACAAGCTCTCCTTGGCCTCTTTTGTTTTGCATAGTTAACTAAGCTGGAATCTAAAGTCAATTGAATTCCCTTTGAAATCTCTTCTTGAAGCTTCACAGTTAAAGACTTCCTTCCTCTCTTTGTAGGAGATTTTGAAATGATAGAAGGAGAAAATTTGGATTGAGAAATAGAACAACCATCCTCACTAAGAGATTCATCATTAAAAACCTCTGAAGCAATATCATCAATAAATTTCTCACCAACAAAAGTCAAAGACTGATTAACAAAATTTACCAAGTCTTGTTCTGATGGCACTTCATCAAAAATCAGTATATGATTTACTAAAGATGAAGATACTTGAGATTTATCCACATCAATCTGACCAACATTACACTGATAAAAAATGGCAAGCTTTCTGTCACAATTACTTGACACACCCAGTGTTAGCATCGAAGCACATTGATGAGCTTGGAGAGGACAGTTAAATCTTAAATCTGGATTGAGTACATTTAATGAATACAAGATCTTAATTGGGGAGTGCAGTGAAAAACCCCCAATTAACGAACCCTTGATAAAAACACAATTTGATACGGCAGGTTGATTTGCAACATCAAGTGGAGGAGAATTAAATTCAACAATCTTTGAAGAATCAGTAGGTGAAATTTGCTTAGCCTTTGAACGAAATGAATAAAACCAAGAGAGACAGAGATCAAAATGTTCCTATAGAGCACAAAGTCTGAATTCCAAGAATTATTGAGAGGGATTAAATCAGTAGAAGAAGCTTCTGAGACTAGTTGAATAACTGAATTTGACTGTGACCCAGGGAAACCATCAAGGTTAGGATGACATTTCTTGAAGGGATGAAGATGAAAATGACATGAACAACAAAAAACCTTAGGATCTTCCACTACAACAGCTTGAACCCAAGAACCATAAACTGTTTTATTTAAGACACTAGAAGGCATTTTCTTGCGAACATCCAATAAAATCGAAAACCTAATTGGCAATGATGGATTTGAGAAAAAACCCAAATCTTGATTCATAAAGATTCCCAGCTTATTACCAAGAATTTCAATAATGCCCTATTCTCTATATTCCAGGGGGAGACCCTATAGTTGAATCCAAAAGGGAATGAAATGAGGCTTGACCCAATTAGGTTTAAAATTCGGGGTCCAAAGAGTAGTAAAAATACCATTGCCTTCCATCATCCAATTCTTTTTCCGAAGAACAACATTTCTTGAATCTTTCTCAGAAAAAATAACCACAAAAAATCCTTCACCTTTATCTAAATAAAAAACTTGGTTGGAACCAACCCAAGAATTAAAAACCCAAGATTTTAAGTTATCAAGAAGAGGTTGAAATTTCCAGAACTTACCAAATAGTGCAACATCCTTTAGATCCAAAATTTGTGGATCAAGCATTTCTTAAGGTAATGTGACCTCAATCCAAGAGGGACGTTGCTTCAAAGACTTTCCCTTCAACTTCCGAGACTTATTGGAGTTAACAAAAGCCTAATGCTTAACCGAGCTACGAAGAGGAGGTTGTACCAAAGGATGGAAAGCACAACCAGAATTATCACAACCAGACACAGCCAGAGGAGGATCGATAAAATGCTTAGAAATCCATTTTGAAAACCCTTTAAGTGGAGGAAGAACGATATTGTTAGGGAAAGTGAGCGGATTCGAAGCAGAGGAGATAAAGTCTTGCACAGGGATGGTGTTTGGGTATGTAATAGGGGTAGGAGAAGAATGAGAAGCGAGGGAGGAAGAGAAAGAGCAAGCAGCCACAACATCAACCCATGAACGTGCAGAAAGAGCAGGAGAGGAAGATCTACAGATATTAAATGGAGGTTGGGGATCCCTCACAAAAGGCTGCTTCCTATAAGAAGGAGAGCTCCACTTCCCAGAACTAACATTCGGCACCCAATTACCATTTTTGAATACAGAACCAGGAGTACCTTTAGCAATAAAACCAGAGGACTTAACTAAGCCACCAAAACTAAGCCGAGAGGAACCGACAGGCAGAGGCGACCGAGAAAAATCTTTTGAAACCCTAGATCGTGGCTCAACCAAACTGGCACCATTCTCATGAGGGAGAAACCTATCATTTCTCAAATGAGAAACCCTAGGGTTTTTGAAGAATTCGGAAAGAGGACCTCGAGAATCCTAAGTAGGACCAGAAGTGACATATCGAGGTGGGCGGGAAAACCGAGAATGGCCAGAAGGGCCCCCAAGAAAAGCAGGTTTTGAAAAATGTGTAGCATCCTGAAAACATTTTTTATCTTTAATATTTTGATCCTTGATCATATTATGCCCTTATACCACAAGGATGATGGTGAATATTCCATGGATGTTATATTTTATTATCTATGTGAATTTTCATCCTACATGAAACTTTTTATTTATTTTCCTTCTCTTTTGGATGTTTTCATTTTTCTTTGCAATAAGCTTAATGTTGATTATAATTCTCGTGTGATTATGATGTATGATAGTAATTAGATAATTTACCCAATAGTCAATACAAGCCATAACATGATTGTGTTATTACTCATACATGCTTTTTGAATTATTTCTATGTTATTCTTTAAATTGCATGTTAGTCCATTTTTCCACTCATCTTGGTGGTTATACCCAAATCATAGTCATAGGATCCTATAAACCCTTACCTTTGTCCTATATTCATACATTTATTGAGGATTTCAATATGTTAAAACTATTTGATCCTTGATCACATCATGTTATTATACCACAAGGATGATGGTGAATGTTCCATAGATTCTTTATTTTATTGTGGATATGAATTTTCATCCTTCATGAAACATGTTAGTTATTTTCCTTCTCTCTTTTATGCTTTCATTTCACTTGTCCATATTCTTAATGTTGTTTATATTTCTCCTATGATTAGTGATAGTGATGTGTATTAGTGTTGATATTTTCTTTCTATGACTAGTATTTTGGTGATTTCCCTTGAGTAGCTTCCACCCTTTCCATGATTATCTAACCAAGGAAGACCAAGAATATTGTATTAGTGATGTTCATTACTTGTCTCCCTCACATGATGTTTCTTTACTTAATGATGATTAAAATCCTTTTGCATGTCATATGATAGTGAACTAGCCTTAGGTTTGTTTATTCATCTACATACTTCATTTGACGATATTGTTGTGCCTAAGTAAATTATATTCTTCATACATATCATGGAACTACTATCTCTACATCCATAGACTCTCCTATACATTTGTCTAGTGATTCATTATTTATCAACGATTTATCTAATGATTTTGTTAATTATTATTGCTTCATCAATGTGATGCATCTTATTTCTCACACAATGTAGTTGTGTAATTAGAAAGGATGAAAATTTGTCACAAATAAATTTGGATAGTAATACAAATGTAAATATTTATATGCATCATGATGGATTGATTCATGCTCATTATAATGTACATATTATTAGAGATTCAATTATTTACTTGGTGGGAATATATATATATATATATATATATATATATATATATATATATCTAAAATCATTTTTTATTTATTTATTATCCTTGCATACATGATGATGCATTCTTAATGTAAGCATATAAGCTAGAGAAAATTTTATTAACAAGGATTTTTAAAATGGTTTGGTATGTTTTATATACTAATTATAATGCATTCCTTAATATTGTAAGTACCATTATTGAATAATTTTTATTCTCCTAAATTAGATTTTACTTGCATAAAAGCACTCATATTTTAGCCTTTGGTGTTTATTTTTTGCGAGGTCTTATAGATCCACCAATGCATTCTAATTTGATACAATATTTATAGATGCATTGAGTATCCTATCGAATTGAATATTATCTCATTACACATCATCTTTTGGGGAAAAGTATACACATGATTATAATTCTTTCCCATATGCATATATTCCACTATCTAACATGCAACTATGTGTTAGGCTAATACTATCACTGATTTTCATTAAAAATAATTTTAAGAAAAACCAAGGGAGTTTAGAAATTTAATTAGATTGGTGGTTCCTCCTTCAACAAAAATATTATAAAAAATAGCTCATTATGTTACCTTTTGTCAAGATTATTGATAGATCCAGAGGTAGTACAAAATAATTCAATGCTAAGTTTTTTATTATCATTAGCTATGTTGGGACATAATTTATTTTAGTGTCATTTTTCATTGAGTCCTTCTTAGTTTGTTAAATTATATTTTTGATGAATCCTATTTATAATCGATCTAAGAATGACCTAAATGGGTTTCCATTTCTATTTTTTCCTAAGTATGAACCATTGTGTGTGTTGTTAAGATAAAAAATATTCTTAGATCTGTGAAAATTCTAAGTCTGGAACATTCTTGGGTATTTTTTTAGTTTTTAGAATTGTCAAAATTTCCATACTAGGCATACCTTTCCCCCTACCTTTGATTCCCTTTGTTCGTAGTCAATATTTTAGACTTTTTTTTCTCATCATGATTATCACATAAAATCCAACTTGAACCTTTATGTTTATTATCCTATCAAACTTTTCCTTTTTTATATTCTACCCAACTCTTGAGTACATATTCCAAGGTATCCCCAAACTTTGATCCCTCACAACTTAAATTATATCTTCTTATCAGAGTCAAGCTATTGGATTTCCTCAATTTACCTTACTCCATTTATTATTTTCTTGCCACCTCCAACTTTTGACAACCCAACCAATTATATAATGTAATACTTTTCTCCAACCCTTGACAATTCAAAAATCTTGCCTAATTTTTGTTGGCTTCTCACCAACTCACTAGAACAACTTGGAAATACCATGTGGTTTCCAAAAAAGGTTTATATGTGCCAAAAAATTAATGGTAGCTAAAAAAAATTATATTTCACCCCCATGGAATTTTTCACATGGATTTGGCACTTGATTTCAAGGATTTTTTTTATGAAAGAAGTCAATAAGCGATTGCAATTTCCTCCAATAGTTATTTTGACCTTGCACCTACTTGTGACCACTCAAGCTACTATTTTGGTGTCCTAAATTCATCTAGATCAAGTTAAATGAATACTAGAAAAACCATGCAAGCATTAATGCAATGATAAAATCATTGCAAGGGCCAATTTTTTGTGCAAATTCAAAACTTTATAATGATCAAATAGCTCAAATTTTCTACTATTGCATAATGATGAACTATGTGACCACCCAAATTTTTATGATCAACCACCATGATGTTCCTTTTTCCTTCTCATGGTGTAAAGGAATTATTTCCTATGGTCAGGCTTTTTCAAGCTAATGTAATTTTTGTAACCTTGTGCATTTCTTATGTTTCATTATTTCCAAAGCTCAAACTATCTAGAAACTAGCACAAAGTGTGAATGTTTGCATGATGTGCTAGCATCTCATGATAATTTCTCATTTAACAAACATGTATAATAATTTTCTTATCTATAACCTATCCAAGTCAGTGATATCTACTAAAGATATATCTAAATAGCTTGCTAGCTCCTTCTCCTTCTCCCCTTGCATTTTTTAATCTTTCATTTTTCATACACTTTCTCTCTCACACACATACACTTTCTCATGCACTCTCAAGATATCTAAAACTATAAATTGGATTTTTGTCCTCCTTGTGAGTACACCAACACTCTAAAAACATTCCTCTTAAGGTACTCATATATCCTTGGCTTTATTTAGGTAATACCATTGTTGTTCATTTTATCTTATTTTCTCCATCTCCTTGTTCTTATTATAGATTTATTTTATTGTTCCCTTGATAACTTTGGGATATTCACATCTTACAATATCTTTCATTTTAATATTTTTATTTCTCTTAATTACTAGATGCACTTAGGATAAGATCATACACTATCTTTAAATCTATTTATCTTAGTTGTATGTAGAGTTCAAAATACTAACATAAGAGTTCAGCCTAAAGGCAAGCCTCCAAATAGCCCCAAATAATTTTATTTTTCCTTTTGTTTGTAGGTACATTGATAACACTCAACTACACAAAGGTTTTCAAATATTTTATTTATTTTTATTCATTTTTATTTTCTTGATATAGTCTAAGTTTAGCCATTTATTATATTTTATCATTTGGTATACTGCTAGTACATTCTCATCCTTTTGTTTACAAATTGAGTGAACTTATAGACTAAAGAAATATATTTCTTGAAGCTCTTCAATATATGTGAAAATGGTTAGTGTGAATGTCCATACAACACATTGGAATCCTAGGTAATGGCCTTCTATGTTCAATGGTAGGTTCCTTGCTTTATTCAATTTTCTATTTAGCCATCTTCTTCTATAAATATTATTTTAGTTTCCAATAAACAACATTCTCTAATTTTATTTTAATCTCTAATTAAACAAAAAAATATTTAAAGCATCTATTCCAGATTGTACAATTATTTTTATTAAATAGTAGAAAACTACTACAACCCAATATAAAGTAGGGAATTCTCTTTTATCTAGACATATTATCTAGAACGTATTCTTTCTACTACATTTTGGTGAACCCACTATTGTACACTTAAAACCTTATTAAGAAGATTATTTAAAAAATTCTTCCAAAAATAGAAACAATATTATGTCTACCTTGCCTAAACCTATTTCTATTCTTTCAAAATGGACTTCATATTTTCTTCCTTTGCTTCACTTTCTATTTTTTCAAAAAAGGTTCAAGATGTTCCATTCTATTTATATGATAGTTTCTTAATTCTTCACATGTTAATATTTTATTTTTATCCCTGTCCTATAATTCCTTAGACTTTTAAGGACATTTTAGTGAAAGAGGATGAAATAATAGACCATTTTCTTAACATTAATTTATTTTCTATTCATTCCAATGATCTCCCCTTCAATGATGTAAAATTATTAGATGAGGATTCTCACCTCACATTCAATCTCCTTTGAATGTTGACCATTATCTTTATATTTCTCCTATTACATCATATATTTCTCAAGAATAATAAATGCAATCATCCTGAATAAAATTATCCTACACATTAAGACTGTGTATGTTAGAATGTGCAAATCAAATTAAATCTAAACTAATACACCAATGAAACATTAGATTGAAGAAATTAAATTAAAGAAAGTAAATGCAAACTCTAAACCACAGTTTCTTCAAATTCGTTCCATTGTCCTCTATCTCCAAGGATTTGTTTCAAGATGCTTGCTCTCAGTTGTTTAAAACAATAGCTTGTAGAGTGGCAACTTGAGAGAATGAGATTAATAAAAATGCATGTGCATTGCTAAAAGATTAAACTATGAGATTGAAATGCTTAATTAAATGCTAGAAATGCTAGAATGCGACTATAATAACTACACATGAAAATCTAAGATTTGAGGTCCTTTTCAACCCACAAGAGCGTTGTATATATAGATTTTTGAAGGCTGGAATTCTATTAGCCAAGATCGGCAGTCGAGTTCAAACCTATTAGAATGAATGGTGAGAGATCGAGAATTCGAAAAAGAGGGAATTTTGAGAGATAGATGGAAAATGAAGAGACAATTGAAAGGTGTCTCTCATAATTAAATAAATAAATATTTAATTATGTGTGAAAGAAATGAAAAGACTTTAATTAAATATTGCAAATATTTAATTATGTAAGAAGAGAAAAAGCCTTTTAATTAAATATTAAGAATATTTAATTTTGTGAGAAGAGTGGGAAATTTAGAAAATGATTTAAGTAAATATTGAAAGTATTTAATTAAATGTGGAAAGAAGAATATCTTTTAAATTTGGAATTTAAACCTGTGATAATTAATGTAAATAAACTGTAAAATCCATTTAATTAATTAAGAGGAAGGATAACATTAATTAAATAAACTTTATTTATTTAATTAAATTAGAAGAATTAGAAAATGAACAATATAAATAAATAATTAAATTTATTTATATGTAGATGACTTAAGAACATCAATTAAATAATTCATATTTAATTAATTAACAGGTTCGATCGACCGTGACCATTTTTAAATGTGTACAAAGGCGATATTGGCTAAGTCTATTAATGCTCAAAATACTTCTTCTACTCCTAAAACTATCATTTTTGGAGTCTCTAATTAGCCCCCACCTTCTCATCATGCAATCACTATTTAGGGTATCCCTTATAGTCCTTAACTTTCTACCTTTTTCTCTCATTTTTTAACATATGAAGTGTAATGTACCTAGAAATACTAATTAATGTATGTAGCAATCCACACATATAATATTTAGAAAAATAAAAAATATACTCTTATCCTTGTTTTGCTTCCTCCATCAAATCCTTTTATTTCACAACCTCCTCATCAATCTATCAAGATTTCCGAAGAGTATGATATTATTAGGTAATTGCAAGGGACACAAGCTAAGGTCTCTCTTTGGGATCTAATAAAAACTTCACCTTATTATCATAGTTCCCTACAATAAGACTTGTAGAATATATTAATTTCATCTTTAAAATATCACTAATGTGGTCACTATTCTATAATTCATTCATTCTAATTTTACTAATATTAATTTTCATTTTTCTAAAATTAGTTCTCAAAATTTTAGAGGCAATATGACACTCTTATGATCATTGTTGGTATAAAATCACATGGGATTAAATTAAACCTTATTGATATTGGTTTCATTATTATTTTATTCAATTTATACATCCTTCTTCATATTTATATTAATGCTTCTTTAATTTGTTCAGCTAATCATAGGATTAGAGGTTTTGATAATGTGGCTTATCTAACTCTAGGAACTATCAAATTTCCTATTATGTTAGGCCCCATTATATTACCCATTGAATTTCATCATACTAGGAATTCTTTCTTATGATATTTTTGGGTAGACTATGGATTTATGCCATGGGTACAATTCCATCTACCCTACATCAATAACTTAAATGCATTCATAATGGAAAAGGGTGATCCCACAATACTGGTTTACAATTTTTGGCCAAACTGGACAGTGAACTGAATTTTTTTAACTAAATCTTCACTTTCGAGCACCTATAGTGGCTAAACCATGAGGAATTTGAAGATGATGCGAACTAGTGATTTGTGAAATTTTGTCTGTAGATTCTAAATATATATATTTCAAAAAAATTGGAATCAGATTGCACTTCTTTTTCCATCTCTTTCGAAAACTAGTTTTCAACAGTAAACACCATTTTTAAAGAGTGGCGTTATTGGCTAACACATAAAAAAATTTATATGAAGGATAAACTTCTAATTTTTTCGAATTTAGATTCTTAACTATGATATCTAGTGCATGGAATTGGTTTCATAGCATTTCATTGAATATTTTTTTCTTAATTAAGTTTCAAAGTCAAACTAGTTACAATTTAGACATGATTTATTGGCTAAAACATAACTTTTTTTGTATGTATCGAAATTCAATTTTAAGTTTTTTGTTCGATCAGGGACATCAATATCTAGTGCACTGATATTTTTTAATAATATGCTATTTTTCCACATGTGCAAAACAAAGAGCTTGATTTTCAGTAAAAAAACCTACATTCACGAGAAATAAAAAATGAATATAATAATCAAATCAAATTTATTTAAAATTGCATATTTTTGGGAAGCTTATAATAAGGACTACATACTTACAAAAAATAAATTTTAAATGAATTCATTTGATCCCCCAAAAGGTGAATCAAAAGAATGAATTCATTTGATGCCCCAAAAGGTGAATCAAAAGTTATTTTTTATCAGCATTTTGGTAGGTGTAAAGGAGACTTCATTATAGGTATGGTTTAAAAATAGTGGGGTTCTATCCAATGGGATTTGATCTAAGGTGCTTTGATCAAACACTCTTCAATTGGAATCCTTTAAATGGAACATTTCAAGGCTTAAATCATTATATTTTCTAAAAATATGTGATTTCAGCAAAAAATAAGATCTCCTAGAAAGTGTAAACCACTATTGTGGGATCACCCCAAAGTATATACAATAAAGTTTGACCCTAGGACCTTTTAATATCATCAATAGGTTGAATTAGGTCATGTGAAGCCTTCCCATTCTATTAATAATTTGGTACCTTCTTCTACATAAATTATTTTGAAACACCATCATCACCCTCTATCGATGATGATGTTCCTTATTCAATCTCTAATGCATGTCTAGGTGACAATAGGGGCTTATTAGAATTCACCCCCATGGGCTTGGTGAATAAAATTCTGAACTTTATAACTTCAACATTCCTACATTAAATAAGGATATGCATTCTCATATGATAATTGATCTCTATTCTTTTGTATATTATGTTACTTATAAATCATGTGGATATACATCTCATTTTACCAAGTATAGTGGCATCAATTATCATCCCCTTTCTAATTTAGAGACACATTATCTATTGGAATTATTTATCATTGATGTCAAATACTTAATTTGATTTATTATTAATCTCTAAGATGCATGGTTCATCATTCTCTTCCTAGTGTTGTTTCTCATTACTCATTCATCATTTGGTTCATGGTTTTTTGGTGATGTCAAAATTCATGGTGATACATGGTGGTATGATGGTAGCTATCAAAAAGTGTCTTGTCTATTTCACAAAGTTGTTTCAGGGTGATTGAAGTTTTACTTCAGTAATGATGTTCATGGTCTTGATTATCTCCTTATGATGTTTCATTCATACAAAGGTTGATGGAAAAGTATTCAATCATAAATTTGCTTGGTTATTCAAAGTTGCTTTAGGTCAAGTCAAAGTACTTGGTGTTCATTCATTCATAATTCAAATCCCTATTGTTGATGCTCATATGCTCAATCCTTCTCTTCAGCTCATAGTCAAAGGTAGATTGATCAAATTGGTGATATGAATTGAAGTCTCTTAAGGACTCTTTTAAAGTCTTAAAATCTAGTGGGTAATTTCATCAAAGATCATGTTTGATGTAAGTGAGCACTATAGTTTTCATCTTAGACTATGAGTCAGAAGCATATCAGAACAAAATGAAGTGATCTCTTGGTGGTTTCAAGGTTAGGGTTACTTGAACCTGTTTAGGGTTCTTCATTGAGTTCTAAAAGTCTAAAACCATAACATCAAGTCATTATGCAAAGGGTTTATGAAATTTTCTTTTTACTTTAAAATCTTGGTGACTTGCTATAGCAAGGTAAAGGTAACTTAAGTAATGATATTAAGGGGTTAATTTCCTTTCATTAACTAGCCCTTCCACTCTAGTAACTTTCTTGACAGGTTAAACTTTCAAATATTACCGTTCTTAAAAAAATAAATCGCTATTATTTAATTGCCACTGTGGCGAGAGAGAGAGAGATAAAAGGTTCTAATTTAAACCTTGTTAATAGTTACTTTTCAAGGGTTTAATTTGATGGTTGTTCACATGGTTGTGCTCATGAGTTTGTTGTGTAACTATCTTGTAAAGAAATGATCTATGATCACCATGAAGCCGACAGTTTGAAGATCAACAAATTACATTTAAAGTCTGTATTCCAATCGGGATGTGGTGAGTATTGAAGTGCTTATGTTTTTTGTTAATGTGAAGTGTCATGGATTTTGGTATTCAGTTGTGCATAGTTTGTTAACTATTTAGCAGCAATGGATTGAAGAATGAAGTGAGTGCATTGAGAGGGTTTCAGTGTTAATGGAGGCTCGGGAACTATGAGAGAGTTTTGAAGTTAAGGGTAACATATTTTGTTAAGATCAAATACAGAAAAGGAGACTTGAACATAAAGTATTTATTATTTGCTCAGTTAAGTATGATCAGAACATAATCACTAATGACTACCAGTGGTTTATGAATTCTAATGGTCTGAGTTCTGTGAGAGTATATTGAAAACTATGGCACCTTGTTATTGCAAAGAATATACACAAAGAGGGAGTTTGATTAATAGTTTATAAAAGGGTTACAAGGCTTTTTCTGACAAGATCCATGTATCATTGGATAGATTAATGTAATTTAATTGATATCATAGGTATATGTAGTTTGGTTTGAAACAAAAGAGTGTGCAGAGGATGTCCAAATGTCTATGTTTAACATGATTGTGTAAGAGACATTTTATGCTTTGTTTTTTATCATCCAAAGAATGTAACAATCAAGGTGTGTGCAAAGGTTATTGTTCATTATATGTATCTATTTGTTCATGGTGATTGTTGAAGGGGAGTCTTGTAATGATCTGGTTATCTATGTATGCAAGAAGGGTCTCATATTGAGTGTTTGTATAAGGGATATGGAGTTTTGTTGATGCAGAGATTGAGCAGTGGATTGTATGGAAATAGAGTAACCCTCTATTTTTTTCCTAATTCCTTCTAAAGTGTGGTAAGTTTTCCAGTGAGGCGGATTGAGTAGCTAGTGAGGCATGATGTTTTCCAGTGATTCATAGTGCTTTTCCAGTGAGGCAGGTTGAGTAGCCAGTGAGGCTTGTTGTATTGCTAGTGAGGCAGGTTGAGTAGCCGGTGAGGCTTGTTGTATTGCCAATGAGGCATGCAATATATGTAATCAACAAGGTTTTTGGCCAATGAGGCTTAAAGAAACATATTTTTAGAGTGGCTTTTCACCCTTTTATGGTTTTCTACTCATAAAACTTGTGTTTATGTTTCCTCTTATTAGTGTGTCATATTGTGCTTGATTGATCTTCTTTGTTCACATGTTGTGTTTTGCTTTGTGACTCCCTCAACATACAATATCTATAGTGTATGGAGCATTTTCAATGGGTCTCTTTGAATAATCAAGTGAGTTAAGTTTTGAAATTGGTTTTCTCATTTGACCACTAATTCACCCCCCCTCTTAGTGGTCCTATACTCCAACATCATTAGCCTACATTTAAAATTATTTCTAAAATAGATAAAAAGGAAATGGTCTTGGGTATATGGAACAAATATTTAATGTCGCCAAGAAATTTACACTACAATTTATATAGTAGGTCTAGGTTACTAAAATTTTCCTTTGTTGACATCCCCTCCTCCCTTCTCTAATATCTTTATGATTCCTTCTTTCCAAGAATTACATTTTTATCCATAAGAGAACGGGTCTCTTCTTACTCATATTAACTCCTCTTACAAACATTTTAAATATTCAATAGTATTCTCCTCCATCTAAACAAATTTTCATATTACCAAGGCTTCTAATATCCCACTTGATCACTCTCCCTCCTCCTAATATAAGAAAGTTCCTAAATATATCCGACCAACACTTTCTTCTTGTGAATATCATCAAGTGCTTGACCATTCCCCTAATTAATTTTGCACCTTACAAGAGAAAATTCAAAACCTTCTTCGTATAGGCACCATCACTCTTATTCTCAATGCACCTATCTCTTATTTCAATGATACATAATTTTGAGGATCACCACTATTTGAGTTATTTTATTTCCTCTATTATGGCACTAAGATCGCCTTTGTCATAATATGATAAAAATGTCTACATCATTATATTGAGTTTCCTTTGTAATGGAATTGAGGAACCTCTACTATCATATTGCAATAAATTCTATAATTATTTGAATAAGGAATAGCATAAATTCCATTTCTGTCTTGATCTCTTTTATTATGTTATGAGGTTCTTACACCTCTCTTCATCAATTGTATTGCTAACCACTATGTGGCACCTATAGCTTTATCTATTTTCTCACTATCATTCATGGTGGTACAATTTGATGTGCAACCATATTTTATTTTTGGTAATAACATAATATTATTTATGATTATTGTCTGAGCACGTGTATTCTAGGAGTAGTGACAACTTTTTCTAGAGTTGTGCATCCTTCCTAAGGATCCCCTCTCTTATTTATTATCCTATTCATTAAACCTTAAAATATTTATATACTATGCATGTAAATATTTTATGGGAGGAATGATTTATACTCACATGTGCATCATACATGCCCCCTACATTATTTATATGCTCCTTGTGGTGTTGGTTATTGATATGGTTACATTAATATTGGTATCAAGTAAGCCACCTAGTATAATAAAGCTTTCTAGCCCACATGATCATAACATATCCTATATTGATAGCCTATGATTCACCTAGAATAACACATATTTCTATCCCATGATCCATGAAGGTATTGTGATTTTCATGTCGCTCAGTGATAGAGAAAGCTAGTATAAGATTTGTGTACTATCTTTCATATATTTCTTCCCCAAATATTTGTATTTATTATTTACCTAGAGTAATTGATCGACACATTACATTATTTTTATTGAGAAAGGATTATTATATTTGGTACATTTTTATTTTCATTACATTTTGGAGATGATACAAAGTATTGAGACAACTTCCACATCAATTTATTTTATTACTTTGACTAGTTTTTTTCTTTATTTATTTAATATGTGATTTTATCCTTTGTGAATGTGTTGTTTATATTTCTATATATCTGTTTGTGATGTTCTCATTGGCTTTATATGTTTACGATTTCTAATATTTCTTGTCTTGTGTATTTTTTTTTTTATGATGTTTTTTTTCCAAGTTCTTACCTAGGGGTGTTGTCACCTTGTTTGAAAAATTTATTGCTTCCTCTATATTATCCCTTTTTGGTTCCTTGATATTTATTTTTTATTATTTTCCTTTCTATACTTTAGCATGCATATCAGCATAGTTCATATGCCTACTAAATTGGGAAAAAATTGTAATACCAAAAAGTGCATACCCTTATAATTTCATGCTACTTTTTGTTCTCATTTTGGTATCCATCCCCTTAGTGTATCTCTAGGATCATTTTATACCTCGAATTATTCTTTTTCCTTCCCATGATGCAAATTACTTGTCTCTCATGGTCATATTTTTTTCAATTTGATGTTGCAACTTTCTTAGCCTTATTTTTTTCTTGTTTACATTCTTTATAAATATCAAACTATCTATAAATTAGAGCTATGAGTGAATGTTCACATGACATCCTAGAATCTCATAATAATTTCTCATTTAGTGGTTGTTTCTACTAATTATTCCAACTATAATCTACCCATATTAGTGATAACCACTTACTATGAATCTAAATAGATCACTAGCTCCTTCTCCTTCCCTCCTTTGTATTTTTCAATATTTCAATTTTCACACACACACACACACAATATTTTTCACTCTACATCTATCTACCAATATCCTTTGGCTCTATTTCCTCCTTGTATGTCAACTAGTAATTAGGTATAAAATTGTTCTTGAAGCACTCTTGTTTTGTTAACTTCCTCAATATTTTAAAGGTCATATTTTTCTCTTTATTTTTATCTTGTTTTTTCCATCTCTTGGTTGTTATTGAAATATTGGGAAGGAAGAACCCCCAACAAAAGATATTGTGGTATTATTAAGGGACCTCTTAATAGGTTTCTTTCCCTAACAAAATTTTATTAGGAAAGAGATCATAAGGTGTAAAGATTGACTTTCAACCTCAATGGTGAGCCAGTTAGACCTAAATCTCAGTCCTTAGGACAATTAGCAAGGTCTAGAATTGAATTGAAATGATTTGAATCACTCAAAATAATTGAATAGCTAGACATAATACTTGAAATGGAAATTACCGAAAGTATGAAAATAGAAATGATAGTTTGTAGGTAGATCTAAAAAGGGTTTGGACACATGTACCTATCACCAAAAGTTGGTTTTGAGACCTATTGAAGGATTGGTTCACCCCTAGGAAAATGGGTCCTATTTAAGGCTTCTGAAAATACTTTTGACAACCCTTAGATGATGTTGGATCTTGGCTTGTGTTTGGCACAAGTCCCATTGTTAGAAAGTCAGAAACAAAATCTATAATTGGGTTTTTGTGGCTTGACAATAATGATGACAACTTGTGCAATAATACAAAATTATTTTTCAAGATCTCTTCAATTCTTCTTCAATCTATAATAATTCAACAACCCTCCAGTCGATTCCCTTAGAGGACTGAAGAAAAACACATCTCTCCAAGGAATATAATCTTTCTTTTATTGATGGATTCAGATACTTGAAATGCTTGGATGCTTTAGGATCAACAATGTATAGTAGCCTTCACAAGATAGCATGAACACACATAAGCTTGAACATGATCATAGGATCTTGAATGTTGCAACAAATGACTAATGAATGTTCTCTTAAATACTCTTGACACTAATATTTTCTCATAGGAAATTTGATCATGCAACTTAGATTTGAATTTATAAAAGACTATGTATTTATAGGTGTTTATCTAATTTCCTAAAAATTAGATTCCAAAATTTGACAATTTCAAGTTGAATTTGAATCATTAAAATATCACCAAAGAGATATTAAAATGGGTCCTAGGACTTAAAGGGGGCTCATTCGAGAAAATGGGTCCTAGCCCAAAATTCTAGGATACACATGCTTCAATGTGATATAATTATTGATTGCATTAATTAAATGTTGGTTCCCCTTTCAAAAAATGGGAAAAATAAGGCTTTAGAATGCATAATTTTGAAAATTAGAAACTTAATTAAGGAACTCAAACATAGTGTGAAATTGTAAAGGTATACAATTTCCTACACTACAGTTAGCCCCCACTTTAGTGATGGTATGTGGTGACTGATCATGAAAATACTATGCACTTATAACATATCCTCGCTAGGGTTCAGGGCCAGGCCAGGCCTCGAGAAAGGGTCTGAGGGTGACAACCCCTGATAGAAAGGGTTCAGGGGCACAACCCCCAAAAAATTTATTTCTCATTAACACGTCAATGTTTTCTCGCCAGCACATCAAGGTTTTCCCATTAACACACCAAATGAAAAATGACTTTGTAAAAACCTAATTCTAGAAGCTTCCAAAAAGCTTGTTATAAGTAGATGGGATGTATGTTGTGGCATGGTGTCCATGAGATTGTAATTTGTTTTTCACTGAATAATAAAATAATCGGGTGGATGAGTTTCTATGGATTTATCCCATATTGGGTGAACCACATTAAATTATGCGTTGATCTCTTTTTTGTTATTCTTGATTATTATTTTTAAGTTATTTAATCTACATATAATTGTTAATGTTTATTGCTCCAATCTACTTGAATCCTAACAACTGGTATCAGAGCCGTGTGTATTTCGGTTGATCGGTAGGAAACCTCAAGATTTGAGTGGGAGAAATAGAAGAAGGAAAATTCAAGGTTGAAAAGTTCAACAACCAAAATTATCAATTATGGAAGATGTAGATGGAAGATTATTTGTATCAAAAGGATCATTGGTGACCATTGCAAGGAAAAGCAAAGAAAGATGCTACAATTTCTGATGAAGAATGGGAGATTATGGTTATAAAGGCACAAGGAACCATTCAGTTGCACTTGGCACCATCTGTGGCATTCAATATAATATGGTGTAGTGTTAGCCAGCCTGCAACCCTAGAAGAAGTTTCAATTCACTACAAATGCGTACTAATTTAAAAAAAATAAAAATTAAACAAACATGTTCTCCTATAATTGACAACCTCCCCTAAGGCTACATAATCGAGATTACTTAATTCCCATTAACATACATCATCTAAATTACATTGCATTAAATAACTCAAGAATGACATTCATCCAACATAAGTAAATACAAGATATGAATAGATTAACCATCACATAATTCCATTACATAAACCATTACAAGATTACAATCCTCATTCCCAGAATGAGTCAAAATACATAAGAGTATAATAATTACAAGATCCACCTCATAACAACAAGAGGGGTAAATACAACTGATAACAAGAAGAATTACAACAGTACAAGAAGAGTATAACAATATCCGCGATTTTTCCAATTGGATGTCACGCTTCCACGAACTGAAGAACAAAGGGGGACCCAATGGTTTTGGTGCATGTTCCACCCAATCTAGTGGTACCCGAAGGCCCACCCCCCATGCTAGGAGATAGTAAAAATACAACATTGACAAGAAATCTACTACCTCTAACCAAAGGCTAACTAACTGAACAAACTGACTCAACCATACATATGCACAGTATAAATCTAACACTAACATGGTTACATTGCTTCCAGACATAATAAAATCGAGTGTGCTAAAGAAACCATACACACAACATATAATCAAGGTTATCCTAGATAGAGTGTCATTGCAAGGTGCGTCATGAGATCTCCTCTGGGAATCCTTCATAGGCTCCGGTAATCCTAGTGACCTCAACCGAATCCTAGCCCTCATACTCACTCAAGCGGAATCAACTACCTTTCGTACGGATAAGCTAGTTGACCTTGCCATTCCAGGCCTTCTCACTCACCCCAAGTCTAAACAAGCCCTTGTGTCTGCGAGTGAGGTTAATTTTATCTTGGTTAATGTGAATGCATCCTAGTAATCTAAGTACTTTGTTTTAATTATCACTTCTTAAAAACACTTTCGAAGGTTACCCGGTTTACCTCTTTGGGCTCCGGCCCCTAACAAAAGCCACTCCTCTAATGGATAACTCACTACTCAAATCTAGACTCCAAGGGTGACTCAGTGTTATAGATTTGAATAACTTAGTCTCTCCTAATCTAGGAGATGACAAGTAAAGAATCTCACTCCAACACTTGGAGGAAAACAACTCAAATAAATCTACCCAAGGAAAAATTGATCATTAATTTAACATGGGAATGACCCACAAACACTGGAAGACTTAAAAAATTGAATCTCAATCACCCGTTCCCAAGCAATTAACAAAAAGAGAATTTAATATCAAAGGTGAACTAGCAATCAATTCCACTACATTTAGATATATTAAATCCATATTCTTATCTAATGTTTCTCACAGAAATTGAAATTAAAAAGAGATATCAACATGACATTAAATCAATTAAATTTCTTCTTTAAATAAATAAACTTCTAAACCTCATCTAAACATCCTCATAAACACTTCAGTTTAATTTATTGCCCAGTTATATGTATGCACTAATAATTCAAATTTGAACATTAAATATAAATACAAATGTCCTAATGAATCTATTATGAAGCATCCTTTAACTATTTAAATAACTTCCTTCTAATAATATAATCCCACTAAATTTACAACATGCTAAGATTATCTAAAAACCATAACCCTCTGTTTTACAATAAATTTATCAATCTGGAAAAAAATTAATTAATTCTAGAAAAGAAAATTTCTAAACTTAAGAATCTATTTTCCCCTATTAAATTATAAATATATATTATATATTATATATTACTATATAATATTAACATATATAATAATTAATAAAATTAAACATAAAAATAAAAATTTCATTCATATAACTGCAAATTTAACCACTGGATTCACATACACGAAAACCAAAAAAACAAAAAATAACAATTAAAAAAAATAAAAATAAAAAATAAACAATTAAAAAAAAATAACAATTAAGGGGCCGAACGGTTGTACTGCCGGTACCCCTGTCACACCCAGCAAATAACCAGTACCTTCGCCGCCTATACTATGTATAGGGGCGGGTGTACATGGGGGAGGCCGCACCTCCCATGGGGAGTGCGTCCCCCAAGAGGTGGGCGCATTGCCCATGGCAGGTGCGTCCTGCCCTTGGAAACCGTGGCGGTGGGGGTTTGACCTCCCCACCTGCCACAAAACATGATAAATAATTTTTTTTTTTAATTTCCATAAAATCGCCCAGCGTCAAATCAACGAATTTTATAGAAATTCGTTTCCCCAAAAAAAAAAAACACAGTTCCCGTACAGATGGTGTTTCAACATAAAAATAAATACACCATATGTATTTATATAATTATATATATTATATGTGGTTACATATAATATATATAATTATGTATATATAAAAGTTTACTAGAATTTATCAGACTGGTAAAATTGACAAAATAATACAAAGAATTACAGTCACAGAAAATATATTTAAATTTTCTCCAAAATGATTTTTCCACTTCACATATTTTAAAATTGATTTTGTTGAAGACATTCTTTTAGATTCCCAAGAATAATTAAAACAAATAGGAAAATTTTTAAAAAACGGATCTTGATTTTTCAATAAAAATTTCTACAAAGATTTGTTTTGAAAACAGATCTGAATATTTTTGAAAAGGTAAATTATTCGTTCTACAATCCTAATGTTGAAAACTCAATCAATGTTTAATTTAAACAAGAATCAATGATTTCCCCATTTATTGTATAAAACCCTACAGTGAATTTATCGATTTTCCCCAAATTTAGATTAAATCTAGATTCAAACAACAATTTCCAATCCACAATTGATTTTAACAAATTTGAAAACAATAATATATGAAATGAATAATCAAGACAAAACCTGGAATCCAAAGGTACATAAGAAGATGAATATCTGATGCAAGCTTCCTCCCGAGAATTCCTGAAATTTCTTCAAACGTGCAATGGATCCAATCCAAGAACTTCGATAATTGCAAACAAATTATTCTCCAAACAAACTCTACAATCCAAAATTGCTTCAAATCCTTCTTTGTGCAAGTTTTTCCAAAAATTCTTTTTCTCCTGTGCATGAATTCTTCTCCAATCCTTTTTTTTTTTTTAATCAAAATACATGCAATTCACATATATCCAAAAATATCTTACACAACCCTAATTTTCAAATGCATGCAAATTGAAAATAGATATTTATTTCCTTTTCCATTTTCGAAAACCCCAAATTGATTTTAAAATGCAATTTCACTTTTCTTTCAATTCTTTTAATTTAATTTAATTAAATTTATTTCAATAAGCTCAATTAATTAATTTTAATTATTTAATAATTAAATTCAACCTTTTCCAAGATTAATTTAATTAATTAAATAAATTAAAATTTAATTAAATACAATTTCATCAACAACTTAAATATTTCATCTAAGCATAAATTTCACTTAATATTAAAATAAACTCTACTTTCAACAATACAATAATTCTAACATATTGATTAAATAATAAAGCATCGAACATAATCAAATAACATTGATAAGGTAAAACAAGACTCAACAATCAGGACTAACGACACACTAAGGCTAGGGCGTAGACCTGACACATGTTACCTAGTTACTATCTCTC
>CM021104.1:172666591-172758151 GCA_007115665.2 Sequoiadendron giganteum | reverse complement strand
TATTTCTCACACAATGTAGTTGTGTAATTAGAAAGGATGAAAATTTGTCACAAATAAATTTGGATAGTAATACAAATGTAAATATTTATATGCATCATGATGGATTGATTCATGCTCATTATAATGTACATATTATTAGAGATTCAATTATTTACTTGGTGGGAATATATATATATATATATATATATATATATATATATATATATCTAAAATCATTTTTTATTTATTTATTATCCTTGCATACATGATGATGCATTCTTAATGTAAGCATATAAGCTAGAGAAAATTTTATTAACAAGGATTTTTAAAATGGTTTGGTATGTTTTATATACTAATTATAATGCATTCCTTAATATTGTAAGTACCATTATTGAATAATTTTTATTCTCCTAAATTAGATTTTACTTGCATAAAAGCACTCATATTTTAGCCTTTGGTGTTTATTTTTTGCGAGGTCTTATAGATCCACCAATGCATTCTAATTTGATACAATATTTATAGATGCATTGAGTATCCTATCGAATTGAATATTATCTCATTACACATCATCTTTTGGGGAAAAGTATACACATGATTATAATTCTTTCCCATATGCATATATTCCACTATCTAACATGCAACTATGTGTTAGGCTAATACTATCACTGATTTTCATTAAAAATAATTTTAAGAAAAACCAAGGGAGTTTAGAAATTTAATTAGATTGGTGGTTCCTCCTTCAACAAAAATATTATAAAAAATAGCTCATTATGTTACCTTTTGTCAAGATTATTGATAGATCCAGAGGTAGTACAAAATAATTCAATGCTAAGTTTTTTATTATCATTAGCTATGTTGGGACATAATTTATTTTAGTGTCATTTTTCATTGAGTCCTTCTTAGTTTGTTAAATTATATTTTTGATGAATCCTATTTATAATCGATCTAAGAATGACCTAAATGGGTTTCCATTTCTATTTTTTCCTAAGTATGAACCATTGTGTGTGTTGTTAAGATAAAAAATATTCTTAGATCTGTGAAAATTCTAAGTCTGGAACATTCTTGGGTATTTTTTTAGTTTTTAGAATTGTCAAAATTTCCATACTAGGCATACCTTTCCCCCTACCTTTGATTCCCTTTGTTCGTAGTCAATATTTTAGACTTTTTTTTCTCATCATGATTATCACATAAAATCCAACTTGAACCTTTATGTTTATTATCCTATCAAACTTTTCCTTTTTTATATTCTACCCAACTCTTGAGTACATATTCCAAGGTATCCCCAAACTTTGATCCCTCACAACTTAAATTATATCTTCTTATCAGAGTCAAGCTATTGGATTTCCTCAATTTACCTTACTCCATTTATTATTTTCTTGCCACCTCCAACTTTTGACAACCCAACCAATTATATAATGTAATACTTTTCTCCAACCCTTGACAATTCAAAAATCTTGCCTAATTTTTGTTGGCTTCTCACCAACTCACTAGAACAACTTGGAAATACCATGTGGTTTCCAAAAAAGGTTTATATGTGCCAAAAAATTAATGGTAGCTAAAAAAAATTATATTTCACCCCCATGGAATTTTTCACATGGATTTGGCACTTGATTTCAAGGATTTTTTTTATGAAAGAAGTCAATAAGCGATTGCAATTTCCTCCAATAGTTATTTTGACCTTGCACCTACTTGTGACCACTCAAGCTACTATTTTGGTGTCCTAAATTCATCTAGATCAAGTTAAATGAATACTAGAAAAACCATGCAAGCATTAATGCAATGATAAAATCATTGCAAGGGCCAATTTTTTGTGCAAATTCAAAACTTTATAATGATCAAATAGCTCAAATTTTCTACTATTGCATAATGATGAACTATGTGACCACCCAAATTTTTATGATCAACCACCATGATGTTCCTTTTTCCTTCTCATGGTGTAAAGGAATTATTTCCTATGGTCAGGCTTTTTCAAGCTAATGTAATTTTTGTAACCTTGTGCATTTCTTATGTTTCATTATTTCCAAAGCTCAAACTATCTAGAAACTAGCACAAAGTGTGAATGTTTGCATGATGTGCTAGCATCTCATGATAATTTCTCATTTAACAAACATGTATAATAATTTTCTTATCTATAACCTATCCAAGTCAGTGATATCTACTAAAGATATATCTAAATAGCTTGCTAGCTCCTTCTCCTTCTCCCCTTGCATTTTTTAATCTTTCATTTTTCATACACTTTCTCTCTCACACACATACACTTTCTCATGCACTCTCAAGATATCTAAAACTATAAATTGGATTTTTGTCCTCCTTGTGAGTACACCAACACTCTAAAAACATTCCTCTTAAGGTACTCATATATCCTTGGCTTTATTTAGGTAATACCATTGTTGTTCATTTTATCTTATTTTCTCCATCTCCTTGTTCTTATTATAGATTTATTTTATTGTTCCCTTGATAACTTTGGGATATTCACATCTTACAATATCTTTCATTTTAATATTTTTATTTCTCTTAATTACTAGATGCACTTAGGATAAGATCATACACTATCTTTAAATCTATTTATCTTAGTTGTATGTAGAGTTCAAAATACTAACATAAGAGTTCAGCCTAAAGGCAAGCCTCCAAATAGCCCCAAATAATTTTATTTTTCCTTTTGTTTGTAGGTACATTGATAACACTCAACTACACAAAGGTTTTCAAATATTTTATTTATTTTTATTCATTTTTATTTTCTTGATATAGTCTAAGTTTAGCCATTTATTATATTTTATCATTTGGTATACTGCTAGTACATTCTCATCCTTTTGTTTACAAATTGAGTGAACTTATAGACTAAAGAAATATATTTCTTGAAGCTCTTCAATATATGTGAAAATGGTTAGTGTGAATGTCCATACAACACATTGGAATCCTAGGTAATGGCCTTCTATGTTCAATGGTAGGTTCCTTGCTTTATTCAATTTTCTATTTAGCCATCTTCTTCTATAAATATTATTTTAGTTTCCAATAAACAACATTCTCTAATTTTATTTTAATCTCTAATTAAACAAAAAAATATTTAAAGCATCTATTCCAGATTGTACAATTATTTTTATTAAATAGTAGAAAACTACTACAACCCAATATAAAGTAGGGAATTCTCTTTTATCTAGACATATTATCTAGAACGTATTCTTTCTACTACATTTTGGTGAACCCACTATTGTACACTTAAAACCTTATTAAGAAGATTATTTAAAAAATTCTTCCAAAAATAGAAACAATATTATGTCTACCTTGCCTAAACCTATTTCTATTCTTTCAAAATGGACTTCATATTTTCTTCCTTTGCTTCACTTTCTATTTTTTCAAAAAAGGTTCAAGATGTTCCATTCTATTTATATGATAGTTTCTTAATTCTTCACATGTTAATATTTTATTTTTATCCCTGTCCTATAATTCCTTAGACTTTTAAGGACATTTTAGTGAAAGAGGATGAAATAATAGACCATTTTCTTAACATTAATTTATTTTCTATTCATTCCAATGATCTCCCCTTCAATGATGTAAAATTATTAGATGAGGATTCTCACCTCACATTCAATCTCCTTTGAATGTTGACCATTATCTTTATATTTCTCCTATTACATCATATATTTCTCAAGAATAATAAATGCAATCATCCTGAATAAAATTATCCTACACATTAAGACTGTGTATGTTAGAATGTGCAAATCAAATTAAATCTAAACTAATACACCAATGAAACATTAGATTGAAGAAATTAAATTAAAGAAAGTAAATGCAAACTCTAAACCACAGTTTCTTCAAATTCGTTCCATTGTCCTCTATCTCCAAGGATTTGTTTCAAGATGCTTGCTCTCAGTTGTTTAAAACAATAGCTTGTAGAGTGGCAACTTGAGAGAATGAGATTAATAAAAATGCATGTGCATTGCTAAAAGATTAAACTATGAGATTGAAATGCTTAATTAAATGCTAGAAATGCTAGAATGCGACTATAATAACTACACATGAAAATCTAAGATTTGAGGTCCTTTTCAACCCACAAGAGCGTTGTATATATAGATTTTTGAAGGCTGGAATTCTATTAGCCAAGATCGGCAGTCGAGTTCAAACCTATTAGAATGAATGGTGAGAGATCGAGAATTCGAAAAAGAGGGAATTTTGAGAGATAGATGGAAAATGAAGAGACAATTGAAAGGTGTCTCTCATAATTAAATAAATAAATATTTAATTATGTGTGAAAGAAATGAAAAGACTTTAATTAAATATTGCAAATATTTAATTATGTAAGAAGAGAAAAAGCCTTTTAATTAAATATTAAGAATATTTAATTTTGTGAGAAGAGTGGGAAATTTAGAAAATGATTTAAGTAAATATTGAAAGTATTTAATTAAATGTGGAAAGAAGAATATCTTTTAAATTTGGAATTTAAACCTGTGATAATTAATGTAAATAAACTGTAAAATCCATTTAATTAATTAAGAGGAAGGATAACATTAATTAAATAAACTTTATTTATTTAATTAAATTAGAAGAATTAGAAAATGAACAATATAAATAAATAATTAAATTTATTTATATGTAGATGACTTAAGAACATCAATTAAATAATTCATATTTAATTAATTAACAGGTTCGATCGACCGTGACCATTTTTAAATGTGTACAAAGGCGATATTGGCTAAGTCTATTAATGCTCAAAATACTTCTTCTACTCCTAAAACTATCATTTTTGGAGTCTCTAATTAGCCCCCACCTTCTCATCATGCAATCACTATTTAGGGTATCCCTTATAGTCCTTAACTTTCTACCTTTTTCTCTCATTTTTTAACATATGAAGTGTAATGTACCTAGAAATACTAATTAATGTATGTAGCAATCCACACATATAATATTTAGAAAAATAAAAAATATACTCTTATCCTTGTTTTGCTTCCTCCATCAAATCCTTTTATTTCACAACCTCCTCATCAATCTATCAAGATTTCCGAAGAGTATGATATTATTAGGTAATTGCAAGGGACACAAGCTAAGGTCTCTCTTTGGGATCTAATAAAAACTTCACCTTATTATCATAGTTCCCTACAATAAGACTTGTAGAATATATTAATTTCATCTTTAAAATATCACTAATGTGGTCACTATTCTATAATTCATTCATTCTAATTTTACTAATATTAATTTTCATTTTTCTAAAATTAGTTCTCAAAATTTTAGAGGCAATATGACACTCTTATGATCATTGTTGGTATAAAATCACATGGGATTAAATTAAACCTTATTGATATTGGTTTCATTATTATTTTATTCAATTTATACATCCTTCTTCATATTTATATTAATGCTTCTTTAATTTGTTCAGCTAATCATAGGATTAGAGGTTTTGATAATGTGGCTTATCTAACTCTAGGAACTATCAAATTTCCTATTATGTTAGGCCCCATTATATTACCCATTGAATTTCATCATACTAGGAATTCTTTCTTATGATATTTTTGGGTAGACTATGGATTTATGCCATGGGTACAATTCCATCTACCCTACATCAATAACTTAAATGCATTCATAATGGAAAAGGGTGATCCCACAATACTGGTTTACAATTTTTGGCCAAACTGGACAGTGAACTGAATTTTTTTAACTAAATCTTCACTTTCGAGCACCTATAGTGGCTAAACCATGAGGAATTTGAAGATGATGCGAACTAGTGATTTGTGAAATTTTGTCTGTAGATTCTAAATATATATATTTCAAAAAAATTGGAATCAGATTGCACTTCTTTTTCCATCTCTTTCGAAAACTAGTTTTCAACAGTAAACACCATTTTTAAAGAGTGGCGTTATTGGCTAACACATAAAAAAATTTATATGAAGGATAAACTTCTAATTTTTTCGAATTTAGATTCTTAACTATGATATCTAGTGCATGGAATTGGTTTCATAGCATTTCATTGAATATTTTTTTCTTAATTAAGTTTCAAAGTCAAACTAGTTACAATTTAGACATGATTTATTGGCTAAAACATAACTTTTTTTGTATGTATCGAAATTCAATTTTAAGTTTTTTGTTCGATCAGGGACATCAATATCTAGTGCACTGATATTTTTTAATAATATGCTATTTTTCCACATGTGCAAAACAAAGAGCTTGATTTTCAGTAAAAAAACCTACATTCACGAGAAATAAAAAATGAATATAATAATCAAATCAAATTTATTTAAAATTGCATATTTTTGGGAAGCTTATAATAAGGACTACATACTTACAAAAAATAAATTTTAAATGAATTCATTTGATCCCCCAAAAGGTGAATCAAAAGAATGAATTCATTTGATGCCCCAAAAGGTGAATCAAAAGTTATTTTTTATCAGCATTTTGGTAGGTGTAAAGGAGACTTCATTATAGGTATGGTTTAAAAATAGTGGGGTTCTATCCAATGGGATTTGATCTAAGGTGCTTTGATCAAACACTCTTCAATTGGAATCCTTTAAATGGAACATTTCAAGGCTTAAATCATTATATTTTCTAAAAATATGTGATTTCAGCAAAAAATAAGATCTCCTAGAAAGTGTAAACCACTATTGTGGGATCACCCCAAAGTATATACAATAAAGTTTGACCCTAGGACCTTTTAATATCATCAATAGGTTGAATTAGGTCATGTGAAGCCTTCCCATTCTATTAATAATTTGGTACCTTCTTCTACATAAATTATTTTGAAACACCATCATCACCCTCTATCGATGATGATGTTCCTTATTCAATCTCTAATGCATGTCTAGGTGACAATAGGGGCTTATTAGAATTCACCCCCATGGGCTTGGTGAATAAAATTCTGAACTTTATAACTTCAACATTCCTACATTAAATAAGGATATGCATTCTCATATGATAATTGATCTCTATTCTTTTGTATATTATGTTACTTATAAATCATGTGGATATACATCTCATTTTACCAAGTATAGTGGCATCAATTATCATCCCCTTTCTAATTTAGAGACACATTATCTATTGGAATTATTTATCATTGATGTCAAATACTTAATTTGATTTATTATTAATCTCTAAGATGCATGGTTCATCATTCTCTTCCTAGTGTTGTTTCTCATTACTCATTCATCATTTGGTTCATGGTTTTTTGGTGATGTCAAAATTCATGGTGATACATGGTGGTATGATGGTAGCTATCAAAAAGTGTCTTGTCTATTTCACAAAGTTGTTTCAGGGTGATTGAAGTTTTACTTCAGTAATGATGTTCATGGTCTTGATTATCTCCTTATGATGTTTCATTCATACAAAGGTTGATGGAAAAGTATTCAATCATAAATTTGCTTGGTTATTCAAAGTTGCTTTAGGTCAAGTCAAAGTACTTGGTGTTCATTCATTCATAATTCAAATCCCTATTGTTGATGCTCATATGCTCAATCCTTCTCTTCAGCTCATAGTCAAAGGTAGATTGATCAAATTGGTGATATGAATTGAAGTCTCTTAAGGACTCTTTTAAAGTCTTAAAATCTAGTGGGTAATTTCATCAAAGATCATGTTTGATGTAAGTGAGCACTATAGTTTTCATCTTAGACTATGAGTCAGAAGCATATCAGAACAAAATGAAGTGATCTCTTGGTGGTTTCAAGGTTAGGGTTACTTGAACCTGTTTAGGGTTCTTCATTGAGTTCTAAAAGTCTAAAACCATAACATCAAGTCATTATGCAAAGGGTTTATGAAATTTTCTTTTTACTTTAAAATCTTGGTGACTTGCTATAGCAAGGTAAAGGTAACTTAAGTAATGATATTAAGGGGTTAATTTCCTTTCATTAACTAGCCCTTCCACTCTAGTAACTTTCTTGACAGGTTAAACTTTCAAATATTACCGTTCTTAAAAAAATAAATCGCTATTATTTAATTGCCACTGTGGCGAGAGAGAGAGAGATAAAAGGTTCTAATTTAAACCTTGTTAATAGTTACTTTTCAAGGGTTTAATTTGATGGTTGTTCACATGGTTGTGCTCATGAGTTTGTTGTGTAACTATCTTGTAAAGAAATGATCTATGATCACCATGAAGCCGACAGTTTGAAGATCAACAAATTACATTTAAAGTCTGTATTCCAATCGGGATGTGGTGAGTATTGAAGTGCTTATGTTTTTTGTTAATGTGAAGTGTCATGGATTTTGGTATTCAGTTGTGCATAGTTTGTTAACTATTTAGCAGCAATGGATTGAAGAATGAAGTGAGTGCATTGAGAGGGTTTCAGTGTTAATGGAGGCTCGGGAACTATGAGAGAGTTTTGAAGTTAAGGGTAACATATTTTGTTAAGATCAAATACAGAAAAGGAGACTTGAACATAAAGTATTTATTATTTGCTCAGTTAAGTATGATCAGAACATAATCACTAATGACTACCAGTGGTTTATGAATTCTAATGGTCTGAGTTCTGTGAGAGTATATTGAAAACTATGGCACCTTGTTATTGCAAAGAATATACACAAAGAGGGAGTTTGATTAATAGTTTATAAAAGGGTTACAAGGCTTTTTCTGACAAGATCCATGTATCATTGGATAGATTAATGTAATTTAATTGATATCATAGGTATATGTAGTTTGGTTTGAAACAAAAGAGTGTGCAGAGGATGTCCAAATGTCTATGTTTAACATGATTGTGTAAGAGACATTTTATGCTTTGTTTTTTATCATCCAAAGAATGTAACAATCAAGGTGTGTGCAAAGGTTATTGTTCATTATATGTATCTATTTGTTCATGGTGATTGTTGAAGGGGAGTCTTGTAATGATCTGGTTATCTATGTATGCAAGAAGGGTCTCATATTGAGTGTTTGTATAAGGGATATGGAGTTTTGTTGATGCAGAGATTGAGCAGTGGATTGTATGGAAATAGAGTAACCCTCTATTTTTTTCCTAATTCCTTCTAAAGTGTGGTAAGTTTTCCAGTGAGGCGGATTGAGTAGCTAGTGAGGCATGATGTTTTCCAGTGATTCATAGTGCTTTTCCAGTGAGGCAGGTTGAGTAGCCAGTGAGGCTTGTTGTATTGCTAGTGAGGCAGGTTGAGTAGCCGGTGAGGCTTGTTGTATTGCCAATGAGGCATGCAATATATGTAATCAACAAGGTTTTTGGCCAATGAGGCTTAAAGAAACATATTTTTAGAGTGGCTTTTCACCCTTTTATGGTTTTCTACTCATAAAACTTGTGTTTATGTTTCCTCTTATTAGTGTGTCATATTGTGCTTGATTGATCTTCTTTGTTCACATGTTGTGTTTTGCTTTGTGACTCCCTCAACATACAATATCTATAGTGTATGGAGCATTTTCAATGGGTCTCTTTGAATAATCAAGTGAGTTAAGTTTTGAAATTGGTTTTCTCATTTGACCACTAATTCACCCCCCCTCTTAGTGGTCCTATACTCCAACATCATTAGCCTACATTTAAAATTATTTCTAAAATAGATAAAAAGGAAATGGTCTTGGGTATATGGAACAAATATTTAATGTCGCCAAGAAATTTACACTACAATTTATATAGTAGGTCTAGGTTACTAAAATTTTCCTTTGTTGACATCCCCTCCTCCCTTCTCTAATATCTTTATGATTCCTTCTTTCCAAGAATTACATTTTTATCCATAAGAGAACGGGTCTCTTCTTACTCATATTAACTCCTCTTACAAACATTTTAAATATTCAATAGTATTCTCCTCCATCTAAACAAATTTTCATATTACCAAGGCTTCTAATATCCCACTTGATCACTCTCCCTCCTCCTAATATAAGAAAGTTCCTAAATATATCCGACCAACACTTTCTTCTTGTGAATATCATCAAGTGCTTGACCATTCCCCTAATTAATTTTGCACCTTACAAGAGAAAATTCAAAACCTTCTTCGTATAGGCACCATCACTCTTATTCTCAATGCACCTATCTCTTATTTCAATGATACATAATTTTGAGGATCACCACTATTTGAGTTATTTTATTTCCTCTATTATGGCACTAAGATCGCCTTTGTCATAATATGATAAAAATGTCTACATCATTATATTGAGTTTCCTTTGTAATGGAATTGAGGAACCTCTACTATCATATTGCAATAAATTCTATAATTATTTGAATAAGGAATAGCATAAATTCCATTTCTGTCTTGATCTCTTTTATTATGTTATGAGGTTCTTACACCTCTCTTCATCAATTGTATTGCTAACCACTATGTGGCACCTATAGCTTTATCTATTTTCTCACTATCATTCATGGTGGTACAATTTGATGTGCAACCATATTTTATTTTTGGTAATAACATAATATTATTTATGATTATTGTCTGAGCACGTGTATTCTAGGAGTAGTGACAACTTTTTCTAGAGTTGTGCATCCTTCCTAAGGATCCCCTCTCTTATTTATTATCCTATTCATTAAACCTTAAAATATTTATATACTATGCATGTAAATATTTTATGGGAGGAATGATTTATACTCACATGTGCATCATACATGCCCCCTACATTATTTATATGCTCCTTGTGGTGTTGGTTATTGATATGGTTACATTAATATTGGTATCAAGTAAGCCACCTAGTATAATAAAGCTTTCTAGCCCACATGATCATAACATATCCTATATTGATAGCCTATGATTCACCTAGAATAACACATATTTCTATCCCATGATCCATGAAGGTATTGTGATTTTCATGTCGCTCAGTGATAGAGAAAGCTAGTATAAGATTTGTGTACTATCTTTCATATATTTCTTCCCCAAATATTTGTATTTATTATTTACCTAGAGTAATTGATCGACACATTACATTATTTTTATTGAGAAAGGATTATTATATTTGGTACATTTTTATTTTCATTACATTTTGGAGATGATACAAAGTATTGAGACAACTTCCACATCAATTTATTTTATTACTTTGACTAGTTTTTTTCTTTATTTATTTAATATGTGATTTTATCCTTTGTGAATGTGTTGTTTATATTTCTATATATCTGTTTGTGATGTTCTCATTGGCTTTATATGTTTACGATTTCTAATATTTCTTGTCTTGTGTATTTTTTTTTTTATGATGTTTTTTTTCCAAGTTCTTACCTAGGGGTGTTGTCACCTTGTTTGAAAAATTTATTGCTTCCTCTATATTATCCCTTTTTGGTTCCTTGATATTTATTTTTTATTATTTTCCTTTCTATACTTTAGCATGCATATCAGCATAGTTCATATGCCTACTAAATTGGGAAAAAATTGTAATACCAAAAAGTGCATACCCTTATAATTTCATGCTACTTTTTGTTCTCATTTTGGTATCCATCCCCTTAGTGTATCTCTAGGATCATTTTATACCTCGAATTATTCTTTTTCCTTCCCATGATGCAAATTACTTGTCTCTCATGGTCATATTTTTTTCAATTTGATGTTGCAACTTTCTTAGCCTTATTTTTTTCTTGTTTACATTCTTTATAAATATCAAACTATCTATAAATTAGAGCTATGAGTGAATGTTCACATGACATCCTAGAATCTCATAATAATTTCTCATTTAGTGGTTGTTTCTACTAATTATTCCAACTATAATCTACCCATATTAGTGATAACCACTTACTATGAATCTAAATAGATCACTAGCTCCTTCTCCTTCCCTCCTTTGTATTTTTCAATATTTCAATTTTCACACACACACACACACAATATTTTTCACTCTACATCTATCTACCAATATCCTTTGGCTCTATTTCCTCCTTGTATGTCAACTAGTAATTAGGTATAAAATTGTTCTTGAAGCACTCTTGTTTTGTTAACTTCCTCAATATTTTAAAGGTCATATTTTTCTCTTTATTTTTATCTTGTTTTTTCCATCTCTTGGTTGTTATTGAAATATTGGGAAGGAAGAACCCCCAACAAAAGATATTGTGGTATTATTAAGGGACCTCTTAATAGGTTTCTTTCCCTAACAAAATTTTATTAGGAAAGAGATCATAAGGTGTAAAGATTGACTTTCAACCTCAATGGTGAGCCAGTTAGACCTAAATCTCAGTCCTTAGGACAATTAGCAAGGTCTAGAATTGAATTGAAATGATTTGAATCACTCAAAATAATTGAATAGCTAGACATAATACTTGAAATGGAAATTACCGAAAGTATGAAAATAGAAATGATAGTTTGTAGGTAGATCTAAAAAGGGTTTGGACACATGTACCTATCACCAAAAGTTGGTTTTGAGACCTATTGAAGGATTGGTTCACCCCTAGGAAAATGGGTCCTATTTAAGGCTTCTGAAAATACTTTTGACAACCCTTAGATGATGTTGGATCTTGGCTTGTGTTTGGCACAAGTCCCATTGTTAGAAAGTCAGAAACAAAATCTATAATTGGGTTTTTGTGGCTTGACAATAATGATGACAACTTGTGCAATAATACAAAATTATTTTTCAAGATCTCTTCAATTCTTCTTCAATCTATAATAATTCAACAACCCTCCAGTCGATTCCCTTAGAGGACTGAAGAAAAACACATCTCTCCAAGGAATATAATCTTTCTTTTATTGATGGATTCAGATACTTGAAATGCTTGGATGCTTTAGGATCAACAATGTATAGTAGCCTTCACAAGATAGCATGAACACACATAAGCTTGAACATGATCATAGGATCTTGAATGTTGCAACAAATGACTAATGAATGTTCTCTTAAATACTCTTGACACTAATATTTTCTCATAGGAAATTTGATCATGCAACTTAGATTTGAATTTATAAAAGACTATGTATTTATAGGTGTTTATCTAATTTCCTAAAAATTAGATTCCAAAATTTGACAATTTCAAGTTGAATTTGAATCATTAAAATATCACCAAAGAGATATTAAAATGGGTCCTAGGACTTAAAGGGGGCTCATTCGAGAAAATGGGTCCTAGCCCAAAATTCTAGGATACACATGCTTCAATGTGATATAATTATTGATTGCATTAATTAAATGTTGGTTCCCCTTTCAAAAAATGGGAAAAATAAGGCTTTAGAATGCATAATTTTGAAAATTAGAAACTTAATTAAGGAACTCAAACATAGTGTGAAATTGTAAAGGTATACAATTTCCTACACTACAGTTAGCCCCCACTTTAGTGATGGTATGTGGTGACTGATCATGAAAATACTATGCACTTATAACATATCCTCGCTAGGGTTCAGGGCCAGGCCAGGCCTCGAGAAAGGGTCTGAGGGTGACAACCCCTGATAGAAAGGGTTCAGGGGCACAACCCCCAAAAAATTTATTTCTCATTAACACGTCAATGTTTTCTCGCCAGCACATCAAGGTTTTCCCATTAACACACCAAATGAAAAATGACTTTGTAAAAACCTAATTCTAGAAGCTTCCAAAAAGCTTGTTATAAGTAGATGGGATGTATGTTGTGGCATGGTGTCCATGAGATTGTAATTTGTTTTTCACTGAATAATAAAATAATCGGGTGGATGAGTTTCTATGGATTTATCCCATATTGGGTGAACCACATTAAATTATGCGTTGATCTCTTTTTTGTTATTCTTGATTATTATTTTTAAGTTATTTAATCTACATATAATTGTTAATGTTTATTGCTCCAATCTACTTGAATCCTAACAACTGGTATCAGAGCCGTGTGTATTTCGGTTGATCGGTAGGAAACCTCAAGATTTGAGTGGGAGAAATAGAAGAAGGAAAATTCAAGGTTGAAAAGTTCAACAACCAAAATTATCAATTATGGAAGATGTAGATGGAAGATTATTTGTATCAAAAGGATCATTGGTGACCATTGCAAGGAAAAGCAAAGAAAGATGCTACAATTTCTGATGAAGAATGGGAGATTATGGTTATAAAGGCACAAGGAACCATTCAGTTGCACTTGGCACCATCTGTGGCATTCAATATAATAGAAGCAAAGACAACAGAGAATCTAATGGGAGCTTTGGCTAAATTGTATGAAAAAACTCTTAGCCTCAAATAAGGTATTTCTCATGAAGCATTTTTTTAATCTGAAAATGATTGAAGGTGGATCTGTGATACATCATTAAATGAATTTAATACGATTACCAATCAATTAACTTTTATAAAAGTTAATTTTGATGAAGACGTGAGGGCTCTCTTGGTTTTATGTTCTTTACCAGAAAGCTAGACTAGCTTGGTAATGGTTATAAGTAACTCTGTCTTTGGTTCAAATACATTGAAATTTGATGATGTTGTTGGTGTTATCCTTAGCGAGGAAATGTGATGGAAAAGCATAGGTGAGATTTCAACATCAGGTAATGCTTTGACTGTAGAGAATAGGAGAAGAACAAAGGAGAGAGGAAAAATCCCAACAAATCATGGGAAGTGACAATGGAATTTGAAGAAAGGAAAAATGGATTGTTCGCACTATGAAAAGCCAGGACACTTGAGGAAGGATTGTTGGTCTCAAAAGGGAAAACAAGGAGACAAACAACATGATGGCAGTAAGGAAGCTAATGTTGCAAGTAATAAATTGTAGGATACTTTCATTCTATGTTTAGATAATGCTAATGATTCCTAAGTAATAGATTCATGGGCTTCATTTCATGCCACACCCCATAGGAAATATTTTGTACATTATGTTCAAGGTGATTTTGGATAGGTATATTTGGTTGATGATGAACCATGTTAGATTGTTGGAAAAGGAAAGATAAAAATCAAGTTACAGAATGGAAATGAATGGTTGCTATAGGAGGTAAGGCATGTTCCAAATTTGAGAAGGAATTTAATTTTGGTAGGACAATTGGGTAGTGAAGGCTACATGGTTACTTTTTCAGAAAAAATCTAGAAGGTCACTAGAGGTGCATTAGTAGTACCTAAAGGTAAAAAGGTAGGCACATTGTATTTGTGTACTAGTAATATTTACTCTACCTTAGATGCTACAGAAACAGTTGCTACTGAGACAATTATAGCACTTGCAATAGGGATAGAAACAAAATTGTGACACCATAGACTTGGGCACATGAGTGAGAAAGGGATGAAGATCCTTCACTCTAGAAATTTTCTACCAGGTTTGAAGCAGATTGACTTGGAGTTCTGCGAAAATTATGTTTATGGAAAACATAAAAGAGTTTGATTTCTCAAAATTGGGAAAGAGAAGAAGAGTGGGGAATTAGAACTTGTGCATTCAGATGTATGGGGACCAACTCAGGTATCTTCTCTTGGCGGCTCTTGTTATTATGTTACTTTTATTGATGATGCAACTAGGGAAACATGGGTGTATTTCCTAAAACAGAAATAAGAAGTATTTGAAACTTTTAAAAAGTGGAAATATTTGGTTGATAATGAGTCAGGAAAAAAGTTGAAGTGTCTTAGATCTAATAATGGAGGCAGTATTATAGTAGAGAATTTGAAAATTATTGTCCATACAATGAAATCCATAGGAAAAAAATAGTTCTTGGAACCCTGCAAGAAAATGGTGTGTTTGAGAGGATGAATAGGACCATTATGGAGCATGCAAGGAGGATGAGATTGCATGTTGGACTACCCTTACAATTTTGGGAAAATTTTGTACATACCAATGTTTATTTAATAAATAGGGGACCTTCAAATCCTTTGGATGGTGTCATTCCAGAGGAGGCATGGACGGGTGAAAAGGTAAAATATTTATTTCTAAAAACTTTTGGTTGTGAAGCTTTTGTCCATGTTGATATTGAAAATAGAACCAAGCTTGAGGGTAAGTCTAAAAAATGTACCTTCATTGGATATGGAGGAGATTTATTTGGTTATCGGTTATGGGATTATGAAAATCATAAAATCATTAGGAGTAGAGATGTTATATTCAATGAGAAGGTCATGTATAAGGATCAGCTACAAGAAAATAAGCATGAATATGCCAAAAAGGAATATGTGGTGTTGGATGATATTCCAAAAAATAAAATGCCAGTGGTACTTGATGCTCAGCAACAAGTTATCCCATAGAATCCTACAAGTCTTAGACGTTCTACAAGGATAAATAGACCTCTAGAAATATTTTCTCCATCGCTATATTCTATATTATTAGTTGATTTTGGTGAACTTGAAGGTTATGAAGAAGTAATGTAGGTAGATACAAAAAACCAATGGGAGCTAGGAGTGAAAGAGGAAATGGACTCCTTGCTACAAAATCAGACTTGGGATTTAGTCCAATTGCCTATAGGTAAAAGAGAATTTCCAAATAATGGGTTTACAGGTTGAAGGAAGAAGATGAAGGCAAGAAAAGATATAAGGCCAGACTCGTGGTAAAAGGTTTTTCATAGAAAAAAGGTATATATTTTTATGAAATATTTTCTCCAGATGTAAATATTACTTCTATTAGAGCTATTCTAAGTCTCATGCCTATGGAAGACTTGCATATTGAATAGTTAGATGTGAAAACATCATTTCTCCATGGGGATTTGGAAGAGGAAATATACATGCAACAACCATAGGGATATGAGGTCAAGGGTAAGGAGGAATTTGTGTGTAGGTTAAATAAGAGTTTGTATGGCCTGAAGCAAGCACCTCGAAAATGGTATTTGAAATTTGATAGTTTTATGGCTAAACATGGTTACAAAAGATGTCATTATGATTATTATGTTTATTATAAGAAATTGGGTCATGGAATCTATATTATCATGTCACTTTATGTTGATGACATGCTTGTTGTCAAGTCTAACATGCAGCATATTAATGAAATTAAGTAGAAATTAGCAAAATTAATTTGCTATGAACCTGATTTGGGTGCAGCAAAATAAATCCTTGGTATGAGGATCACACGAAATAGGACAAACAAAAAAATATTTTTTGTCTCAAAGTGAGTATGTAGAGAAGGTGTTGAAAAGGTTTAACATGTAGAGTGCAGAGGCAACTAGTACACCTTTTCCTAGTCATTTTAAGTTGACTAAGGAGATGTGTCCAAAGACACAAGAGGAGGAAGATACAATGTATAAGATACCATATGCATCAACAATTGGTAGCTTGATGTATTCAATGGTATGCACAAAGAAAAATATTGCACATGTAGTGGGAGTTGTGAGAAGGTATATGAGAAATACGAGAATGGAACATTGGAATGCAGTAAAATGGATTCTTCGATATTTAAGAGGTACTACTTCAAAGAAACTATGTTTTGGAGGAACAAATTTTGCTCTAAAAGGATATGTTGACTCTGATCTGGTGGGTGATATTGATAGAAGGAGGAGTATTACAGGGTATTTTTTTACTATAGGAGGTATTTTAGTTAGTTGGATTTCAAGGCTACAAAAGGTTGTTACACTTTCAACCACTGAAGCTGAGTATATTTCTGCTATGGAAGCTAGCAAGAAGATGATTTGGTTACAACAATTTCTAGAGGAATTGGGACAATGAAAAGAAGATAGCCCTTTGTACATTGATATCCAGAGTTCCATTCATCTTGCTAAGAATTTATCTTTTCATTCAAAAACTAAGCACATATAGCTCAGATACCACTTCATCCGACTAGTTTTGGAGGATGGATAGTTGAAGCTAAAGAAAATTCACACAAGTAAGAATACTGTAGATATGTTCACAAAGGCAGTTACACAAGAGAAACTGATATCCTCATCAGTTTTTGTTGGCCTTCATGACTGGTAATAGTGGACATAAGAAACTAGCTAGACCTGTAATCTAGTGGGAGCTATAAGTGCAGCGGTGTCATCCAAGATCAATCTCCAAGTAGGAAATTTTTTGGTGTGGAGACTGATCAATCTCCAAGTGGAAGATTGTTGGTATGTGGAGACTGATCATGCAAATACTGTACACTTGTAATGTATCCTCTTTGGGGTTTGGGGCTAGGTCGAGCCCTAAGTGGGGGTTGGGGGGCAACAACCCCTGATAGTAGGGGTTTGGGGGTGCAAGCCCCCCAAAAAAAAATTCATGTTAACACATCAAGGTTTTCGTACTAACATGTCAAGGTTTTCCCATTAACACATCAAATGAAAAATGACTTTGTAAAACCCTAATTCTAGAAGCTTCAAAAAATATTTTTATAAGCATTTGGGATGTATGTTGTGGCATGGTCTTCGCAAGATTGTAATCTATTTTGCAATGGATATAAAATCATTGGGTGGCTGAGTATCTACGGATGTAGCCCATATTGAGTGAGCCCCGTTAAATTTTGTGTTGATCTCTTTTGTGTTATTCTTCATTGTTATTTCTGGGTTATTTAATCTGCATATAATTTTTAATATTTATTGCTCCAATCTACCTAAATCCTAACAAGTGAGAGTATGCAATTATGCTCAAAATCATAGTAAAGTAGAAAAATATGCGTCAAGAGGGGTCCAAGTGTACAAATGTTAGAGAGATAAGATGAAAAATCTCATGGAGGTGGCCAAGTTCCCAAGATCTAAGATCCCATGGTAAACCAACATAAGGACAAAGGGACACACAAGATATGTAAGATATATGCAACAAGACAAGATACACAATAATACAATGTCAATGCTAATGAAAAAAGGAAAAAGGATGGACTAGCAAGTTGTATTATTCCATGTCCATAAAAAATACTCTCCCAAGGGCTAGTGAAATATGATATACACTAGGTGAGCCCTAAGGAAAAAATGAAAAACATACACTAGGTCTACAATGTGTGTACCCATAAAAAGATGCTAGATGGGAATGTCACACTAGGTCTACATGTCTCCCACATTTCAACCATACCAAAAGTTATACTCGATAACTTTGATAAGGTTCCACAAAATTATCAAGATGCTATGCTAATGATATACTAAGTTCAACCTCTATGAAAAAAGTGAAGCAAAAAATACCAAAATATTAATGCCAAAATAAAATAATGCCAATATATGGCCCCACTTCAAAGGAATTTCTAAACAACATGCTATGAGAAATTAATTTAAAGTAGAAAATGATACAAGGGAAATGAGAGCTTATTTGTAAGTCCCTATGTCAATGATATGTATCCAAATAAATTTGCATCATGAAGAAAGAGTTTCCCCCACATGCAATCCAAAGATAACACATAAGGGATCCACAGATTCAGGGTCGGTGCATGTCTTTGCTATAGTGATATAATAGATCTTGAAACCATCATCATTCCCTAAATACTTCGTGGAAAAATGAACACAAAGGAGGAATGACACATAGCGATAAAAAACAAAGAAAATATTTTGGGTCAACATGGAAGAGACCTATATGTCTCAATGCTTTGCATCATCCCTAAAAGGAAAAAAAATGATAAAAGAAAAGTCAATGTTTATAACAAATAGAAGAATATCACAATAGATTTACTTCCTTTGTATCCTTGTACCAATGGAGAAACAAGGTTCATTCAAAGAAAGATCACAAACATAAAGGCACACCAAGCAGCACAATACGGGGGATCACATTACATACATGCAACCACAAAGAACATAAAAACAAAATAAAGATAGTATGTCACATGCAATAAAATCTAAAGTAGGTCATCTTCATGCCAATCTTGTTCATCATATTTGAAAGGTGGATAACTAGCCAAAGGGGTAACAACAAGTTCCATACTAAGAAAATCACGAGCTTCAACACGTGGTAATTCACTCTTATTAGGAGGATCATCACGGTTGTGCTCATCTAAATTAATAGAAGTGGAAAATAATAAATTCAATTCATTATGCACTTCTTCATAAATCTTAGAAATCTCATCATCATCATCCAAGTTAATTAGAATAGGAGTTCTAATGAAAATGTCTATTGTGTGTTCTTGTTTTTGTTGTGGCGAAGGTGGAGAATCATCATTCTTTGTTTGAATTAGTTGTTGATCTTGGATTGTTGTTTTATTCTTTTCTTCTAACTGATGAAAACAACGCAACGTCTACACCTATGCTCTTTATCCTTTCGGTTTCTTCTTGCATGGTTTTCATATTGTGATGGTGTGGGAGAGGGCTTATCAACCATCGATATTTTTTCTTCCTTTAGGGGAGGAATGGAAGGGACCTCTGAGGGTTTTGAAACCACTTTCTCTTTAGGTTTATAAACTTGTTTGAATTTAGCAGGCACAAAAGGGATTGTTTTGTTATCTCTTTGTCTCTTTTAGGAAATCGGTGGATGAGTTTTGGTGGATTTATCTTGGTTACTTGGAAGGAATTTTGTCTCAAGCATAGGTTCATGAATGATAGGTTGGGGAGGTGGAATAATTATGGACTCATGAATATTGCTAAGGGATAGTTCTTCTATTTTCTTTTCTTTGAACTTTTGATAGTATTTGAAAAGGAATTCTTCATGAGGCTTTATAGGTTCCATGGGTTTGGGCCAAAATAAATCCAATTTAAAGTTTCCATTAGAAAACAAAGGATTAAAACCATTATGATGCATTATAAATATTTGATTATCAAATGGAAATTTCAAGCACCTATGAATAACCGATGGGATGACATCCATGGAGCATAGCCATGGATGGTATCTAGACATAATAACCTGGCCAAAATAGCCCTGGACACAATAACCTTGTCATAATAACCCATGGACAGAATAACCCGTGGTCAAAATAACCCATGGAAAGAATAACCAGTGGTCAGTTTAGATCAAGCTAGTAAACTAGAAATGACCTAAAATCAATTAGAACATTAGCATTTAGATATTTTTCTAATTCTTGTGCCAAATTTTTTCTCCAATTTGCACTGTTATCTCTTCATGTGCCCAAATGACCATAAATAGTCACAAAAACTATTTATTAAACTATTACGAGGATATTATGTCTATGGGTTATTCTAACCATGGGTTATTTTGGATTGGGTTATTATGACCCTGGGTAATTTTGTCGTTGGGTTATTGTGATTGGGTTATTCTCTCTAGGGTTATTTTGGTTGGGTTATTATGTCCTACAATCCCCTGATGCCATAATATCTTGTCTGATTCCCCACAAGCGACAATTATGAGAATGCAATATCAGGAATGTTAGGATTTAGCACCATCTTTGCAGTGCTAAATTTGAATATCATCCAAAATGAAAAGATAACAAACCCCACTTAAATGATTAAAAAATAATTTCTTTACTCAAACTTCACTTTGAAAGTGCCACACTTAGGCTACTACACTACTTATAATGTATCTTGAAGACACCTCATCTGCCCCTTTATTTTCAAGCATATCTACTTCGTTGTTGCATTCTTTGTAGATATGGTTAACTGTGACACTACGAAAGAGTTTCAAGAGCCCCAATACCTCATCTAATGCTGATTGAAGCTTCCAATTTTTGGACTTACCAAAGTGAACTGCATTAACGAGTGATCCCATAATAGTGGTTTACACTTTTTGGGACATCCTTATTTTTATTGAAATCAAATATTTTTAGAAAATATAATGATTTAAGCTTGAAAAGTTTCATTTAAAGGATTCCAATTGAATACGGTTTGATCAAACCACCTTAGATCAAACCCCCTTGGATAGAACCGTGCTAATTTTAAACCATACCTATAATGGAGTCTCCTTTATACCTAACACAACGTTGATAAATAACCACTTTTGATTTACCTTTTGGGGGATCAAATGATTTCATTTAATTTTATTTTTTTATAAGTATGTAGTCCTTATTATAATCTTCCCAAAATGTATAATTTTGAATATATTTAATTTTATTATTTATATTTATTTTTTATTTCTTGTGAATGTAGGTTTTCACCGAAAATCAAGTTCTCTATTTTGAACATGTGGAAAAATAGTATATTATCAAAAAAAATCTGAAAAATATGTTCATGCTAGGTATTGATGTCCTTGATCTAGCAAAAAAAAAAAGAATTTTGATACACACAAAAAATTTATGTTGTATATGATCCGCCTATGTCTAAATTTTAATTGGTTTGACTTCAAGTATTAATTAAGAGAAAAATATTCAATAAAACACCATGAAACAAAATAAGAATGATAAATATTGTAGTTACAAATCTAAACTAAAAAAAAAGAATTTTATCCTTATAGATTCCAATTTTTTTTTAAAGTATATATTTTGAATCTACAGACAAAATTTCACAAATCGCTAGTTTGCATCATTTTCAAATTCCTCATGGTTTAGTCGCTATAGGTGCCCGAAAATGAAGATTTAGTTAAAAAAATTAGCTCAATGTCAATTTTGGCCAAAAAGTGTAAAAATCTATCATGGGATCACCCTTAACACTAGAGCCAAGTCCCCTTGGATAGCTATCTTTTCCACTCCTAGTTGTCTATAGAGCTTTAACTCGAGGATCATGGCTTAAAATTTCACACTATTTTTGGTCCAAATGGGAAAAGAGGCTAAGAAAATTCCCAGTGTCGTGCCCTCCTAATCTCTGAATAGACACCTAGCACCCAAAGCTTTGGGGTTTCCCCTTGCAACCCTATTGAAGTTCAATTTCTACCAACCAAAAGCAGGGGGGACCAAATAGCCTTTTCTCTCTATTCTAGATATTATTTACCCCCAATCCTTGAGAAAGAGGGGACCTTTAATTTGAAAGGAAAATAGAGGTGCGGAAACGCTTTCCTAACACTAAAACAACAAAGGAGAAGTGCAAAACCCTAGTTTTAAAGCTTCTTAAAACAACTGAGATGAACACATATAGGGTAGCAAGAGTAACAAAAATAAGCAATCACAGATAACACCAGAATTACGTGGGAAAACCCTTTCAGGAAAAAACCCACCACACCAAGAGAAGACACTTTGTATTACAGTAAAATAAATTACAAACAGAGCTCATAATCCTCACTCTCTGATCCTTAGCTCACATCACGAGACTTGAGTTTTCATTCACTCATTGTTTCAATACTTCTTTCAGTATACAATGAATACAACTCTCTATTATGTCTTGCTCTCATACTACACCGTCACCCTTTATTGACTTATATCAATGTAATCAACTATAAAAGTCTTACATCGCATTAATCATACCAACCAATCGCAAGCCTTAATAATGCATCGATCACCCAATCAAGTAATCCGATCTTCGAATTGATTTGCCTGCAATCACGCATCGAGTCACCCAGGAATTAACTCCCTTTCCTTAATCAGTTTCTGTCATTAGCTGAAACACGTCTTGCAATTACTACTTTCACTGCTCTAGACTTCGACCAATCAAATGTTGATTACTTTTCAAGCATCGCCTCTCTACTTGTTCGCCACTTCCAATCACGTCAGACTCGTCAACACAAGTGACAAACCTCTCTTACCGCGCTACTGTGTCAAGCCAAAGAGACCACCGTGGTATGGCAGTAAGCCCTTATCAACCCGTCTGCTACCTTCACCGTGCCACCATCAAGCCCTGCAAGATCTCCAACGGTATGGCATTGCCACTACCCAACCGTAGGTCCCTTCTAACACCCTCGCGGTATCGAGGTAGTGGCTTGTTTTCCAACCCATCACATAACACCGCGTCAACACCGAGCTCAGAATGATCTTCCATGGTATGGAAGTGCCACCGCCCAACCATGAGGCTAAGAAAAGCCTCTCACAGTATGGTGGTAACCGCCTGTGTCAACCGTCAAGCTCCACCGTGCTACCACACCCTGACCACAAGACCTTCATGGCAAGAGGCCATCGTGGTGTGGTGGTAAGCGGCCTTTGCTAACTGTCGCCATTCACCACAGCCACCGCGCCACCAATGGGCACCCTCCATGGTATGGAGGTAAGCCTTCACACTGACTGCGTCCGTCAACTGCACTACCGCTAGCCTAAGATGGAGACCCCATGGCATGGTGGTAACACTGCCCAACCGTGGAAAGACCGAAAGAGGGCCGCGCTAAGGTGGTAAACCGCTAGACTATGCCTTTAGAAAAGCTCTCAGCGGTAGAGAGGTAAAGGCTTAGAAGTATGATAATTTTTTCATCTTTTCAGAGCTCCAAGCCAGAAGTTGAGGCACCTATTCCCAACAAGCTCCCACTTGATGAAGACTTCTTGGCTTCCTGTAGACTTCAAAAATATTATTGACGATCATAGGCACCAAGGCCCATTGAATCTGTGCACCATCTAAACTTATCCGTGCTCACTGGCTTCATTAATGCATCTGCAACATTCTTCAAAGTTTCAACCTTTTCTAAATAGATATTTCCATCTGCCACCATGTCCCTCACAAAGTGATACTGCACATCAATGTGCTTTGTCCTACCATGGAAAGTCGGGTTCTTTCCCAAACAAATGGCATCTTCCTGGATTTTCCATAAAACGGCTGAGAACTCCCACTACTTGGGAAATGTCTGATCTTGTGTAACCCAATGCATATATTAGACTACCAACAACACTTGCATAAGGCAGCTTGGTCATGTCCTGCATCTCAGTAGCAGATTTAGGACAGTCTTCAATAGATAGTTTTGTTACCTACATAACTGGAACAACTAGCTACTTACAATCATTTATACCAAATCTCTCTAGAACTATATTGATATACCTACTCTGACTTATCTAGAGCTTTCTACTCATTCTGTCCCTAGTTATCTCCATCCCCAGAATATATCTTGCTACACCTAGATCTTTCATTTTGAACTTTGTAAACAACTAAGATTTAAGATCAGAAATTATAGACTTACTATTTCCTATGTACAACATATCATCCACGTACAAGGTAATAATAAACACAAGATCATTTTCAGATTTATAATAAACATAATGATCAGATTTTGATCTCACAAATTCCATAGATAACACAAAATTGTTAAATTTCTGGTACCATATTCTAGGAGACTACTTCAAACCATACAAAGATTTCTTTAATTTATAGACCAGACTTTGTTTACCTTTTTCAACAAAGTGCTCAGGCTGGGACATTTAAATCTCTTCTTCCAGCTCTCCATGGAGAAATGTTGTCTTCACATCCATCTGCTCAATCTCTAAGTCATACGCTACTGCCAATGACAACAAAAAGCTGATAGATGTCAACTTTGCTACAGGGGAAAATATTTCTCCATAATCAATTCCCTCTATCTAGGAAAAACCTTTTGCAACCAACCTTGCCTTATAATTTTCTACACTGCCATCTAGACCAGTCTTCTTCTTGAATACCCATTTACAGCCAATAGTATTTCACCCTTCAGGCAAAGGGACCAAATCCCAGGTTTCATTTTTCTTCAATGATTCCATTTCTTCATTCATGGCTTCCAACTAGGAATTTGAATAAGACATGCTAATAGCTTTCTTTACAGTTCTAGGCTCATCAGTTCTAGTAATCAAAGCATAGGCACAGTTCAAATCTAACATAGAGAAACCATACCTATCAGGTTGTCATTTTTCACATGTAGACCTTCTTACTGGCTGAGGTTGTGGTTCTTCATCTTCAGAACTCTCAGAGCTGCTTGAACTCTCCTCAGATTCAGATACACCATTTTTCTGGAGTTTGAAGAATCTGAACTACATCATTCTTCTTTTCTCTTTTATCTGTCTCTAGCTGTGGATCAGCTACTGAAGGTTTCAGCTCATGAAATATTACAGTTCTTCTATACAGAACCTTCTCAGTGTCAGGATTCCAAATATTGTATCCCTTCACACCAATGCCATAGCCGATGAAGATACATTTAACAACCTTGTTCTCCAACTTTGATCTTTTCTCATTGGGCACATATACATATGCCTCATAGCCAAAGACACAAATATGTCTAAGAGAGGGGTTCTTACTAGACCACGCTTCCAAAGGAGTCTTGTCAACAAGAGCAAAACAAGGTGAACGATTTACCAGGTAACATGCCATAGCCACAGCCTCAGCCCAAAACTTCTACTCCAGACTAGCACTGCTCAACATACTTCTCTCTCTTTCCATTAACATTTTGTTAAGCCTTTTAGCAACTCCATTTTGTTGTGGAGTATAAGGTGTAGTTTTATGCCTTTTAATCCCATGGTCTGTGCAGTACCTTTCAATTTTTGTAGAAAAAAAATCACCACCATTATCCATCCTCAAGCATTTAATTTTCCTTCTATTCTGATTCTCTATCAAAGTTTTAAATTCTTTAAACTGACTGAACACTTCTGATTTACTCTTAAGAAAGTATATAAATGCCCTTCTCGAATAGTCATCAATAAAAGAAACATAATATCTAGACTTCAATAATGAAGGAACATTAACCAAACAAAACACATGAGAATGGACATAATCCAATACACCAGAAGATTTATGAAGACTCGAATAAAAAGAAACATGGTGTTGCTTTCCATAAATACAGTGTTCACAAAAATCAAACTCGAGGTTACAATCATCAATCCCTTCAATAAGATTTTTATTTTTGAAGGTTTTTAAACCTTTCTCACCTATGTGACCAAGTCTATGATGCCACAACATGGTCTTCTCTATTGGGAGTTTCACCTCCAAGGCATTTGCAGCCAGAGAAGCATCTTCATCTTCCTCTATAGGAACAAATTTGCTTGACATTATAGAAGCGTTGTTGCATTGAACAGGACATGCATCCAACTTGTACAGAGTGCCAGTATGTACACCCTTAGCCAACACCATTACACCTCTAGCCATCTTACATCCTTTACTTGAGAAAGAAACTTCCACACCAGCATCATTCAACCTATTGATAGAAAGTAAGTTACGAGCCAAACCTAGTATGTGCAGTACGCCACCAATCCCTTTGATTCTACCGTCAGGGAACCGTATTTTGACTCTTCCATGACCAACAATCTCCAATGTTGAATCACTCGCCAGGTAAACCTTTCCACCATCATACTTCTCATATTTAGTGAACCATTTTCTATGAGATGTCATGTGAAAGGATACACCCGAGTCAACCAACCAGACATCATCTGATGCCTAAGTTTCCAAGGCTGCAATGAAGGCATCTACACCACTCTGAGAAGAGTCAGTGTCTGAAGCATTACTCTTCTTCTTCTCCTCCTTACAATCCTTTCAGATATGACCAGGCTGCCCACAGTTCTAGCATTTCACCTTGGGCTTTTTACTAGGAGACTTCGATCTCCCTACAGATTTAGATTTGGATTTCTTGTCCTTCTTCTTGCCTTTCTCCTTCGATCTACCTCAAATAGAAAGGGCCTCTTTGGCCATCTCTGAAGACTTCCTCCGCATATCTTTAGACAGTAGTGAGCCAAAAACGTCTTCCATCTTCAAAGTAGTGGTCATACTTCCAATAGCCATTACAAGATGATCCCAAGTGTCAGGTAACAAACATAATAGGAGCATGCAATGATCCTCCTCCTCAATCTTCACACCCATAGATGCCAACTGAGAAAAACTCATATTAAATGAGTTTAGATGGTCTACAACAGATGCACCTTCTTCCATCTTCAAGGAGTACAAATTCTTCCTCAAGAATAAATTATTTACCAGAGACTTTCCCTGATAAATATCACCGAGCTTCTTCCATAATGAAGTTGCAAACTTCTCCTCATGGTCGTTCAGGAGTACATAATCAGCCAGACTAAGTCTTATCAGACCTCTCACTTTTCTATCTGCAAGGTACCAATCTTCTTGCTTCATACTTTGTGGCATAGTTCCAGACACAACAACCCAAAGGTCTCTATCCACAAGAAAGTCTTCCATTTTGAGTTTCCATAACTCAAAGTTGCCATCATTGAATTTTTCAATCTCTGCTCTACCTGATGTACTCGCCATCTCAAACATAACTAGGTTCTAACTTTGCAAAACTCCCACTGGAACAGTATTAGCACAAAAAACCAACCTTACTAACAATTATAACACAACTAGTCAAGCTTTGATACCACTTGAAAGGAAAACAGAGGTGCGGAATCACTTTCCAAATGCTAAAAAAATAGAGGAGAAGTGCAAAAGCCTAGTTTTAAAGCTTCTTAAAACAACTAAGATGAACACATATAGGGTAACAAGAGTAATAGAAATAAGCAATCATAGATAACACCAGAATTACGTGGGAAAAATCTTTCGGGAAAAATCCACCACACCAAGAGAAGACACTTTGTATTACAGTAAAATAAATTACAAACAAATCTCACAGTCCTCACTCTCTAATCGTTAGCTCATAACAATAAACTTGATTTTCATGCACTCACTGTTTCAATACTTCTTTCAGTATACAATGAATACAACTCTCTATTATTTCTTGCTCTCATACTACACCGTCACCCTTTATTGACTTATATCAATGTAATCAACTATACAAGTCTTAAATCGCATTAATCATACCAACCAATCACAAGCCTTAATAATGTACCGATCACCCAATCAAGAAATCCAATCTTACGAATGATCTACCTGCAATCACGCATTGGGCCATCCAGGCATTAACTCCCTTACCTTAATCAGATTTTTTCATTAGCCGAAACACGTCTTGCAATTAATAATTTCACCGCTCTAGACTTTGACCAATCAGATGATGATTACTTGCCATGCGTCACCTCTCTACTTTTTTGTCACTTCCAGTCAAGCCAGACTTGTCAACACAAGTGACAAACAACTCTTACCGTGGTATGGTGGTAAGCCCTTGTTAACCCGTCTGCTACCTTCACCATGCCACCACCAAGCCCCATGGAACCTCCTATGGTATGGTGGTGCCACCGCCCAACCAAAGGTCCCTTCTAACACCCTCACAGTACTGAGGTAGTGGCTTGTCTACTAGCCCATCACATAACACCGCATCAACATCATTGTCGAGCTCGAAATGATCTTCCATGGTATGAAGGTGCCACCGCCCAACCTTGAGGCTAAGGAAATCCTCCCGCGGTATGGTGGTAACTGTCTATGCCGACCGTCGAGCTCCATCGTGCTACCAAGCCCCGACCACAAGAACTTCATGACAAGGAGGTAACCATTATCTCTGATCATCAAGGCTTACTGCCCCACCATGACATAGCCAAGAGGCCATCACAGTGTGGTGGTAAGTGGCCTTCTCTAACTATTTCTGTTCATCGCAGCCATCATGCCACCAATGGGCACCCTCTACAGTATGGAGGTAAGCCTTCACGTTGACTGCACTTGTCAACTGTGCTACTGCCAACCTAAGATAGAGACCCCACAGTATGGTGGTAACACCACCCAACCACGGACAAACCGAAAGAGGCTTGCAGTAAGGCGGTAAACCGCCAGATTGTTCCTCTAGAAAATCTCTTAGTGGTAGAGAGGTAAAGGCTTCGAAAGAATATAATTTTTCCAAGTATTTTCAGAGGTCCAAGCTAGAAGTTGAGGCACCTATTCCCAACATAAATAAAACCAATTCTATCCAATTTTTGCATCCTGTTGCCACAAATTTGGTCCCTGAAATTTTTCAAAAAGATTCTCTTAAGATGCTAACCTGCAGTGATGGACATAATTAGCTACAATGCATTCATCCTAAATACTCTTTGCTACAAACAATTTATCTTTATGTTATGCCTTTGATATATTGATAGTAGCATTCATAACAGCAAGGAATATTTTGTGTTTACAAGTGCCTTACTACATATACAAGGAAAATGTGGAAGCATAAACAAGGCATGTGAACTATTTGAGAAAATGCCTCCAAGGAATGTGATTTCTCGGTTCACAATATTATGGGATGTGCAAATGGTGGTTCAATGACATATGATTATTTCCTTTATTGATGTCACAGCTTGCCAATTCTTTGACGATTTAATATCTAATTATTTTCTTCATTCTAAATTAGGAGCCTTGCTTATACAAGTATCCCCTTGGGAGCTGCTATACAAGATTGAAAGACTCTCCAAAGGGACTCAAAAGGCACTAAAATGATACACTTGAGGCTTCGAATTTGACTACATTTCAACTGAGTCTAAGGCACTCACATCACCATACTTCATTCATCTATATTTCAAAGGTGTCATTCCTATATAAATGTTTGATGAAGGCCTCTTAAGATTGTTATGGGGATCAGATATTAAAATACGGTTTATCTATGAGTTTGTCAAGCTTCAAAATTTCATTATTGGAGATTATAATTTGAGGCAGCATATTTGCTACTTATGTGAATTGGGGCGATGTTTCAGAAGGTTATCTGAGCCACCCAAAAGACTGCTAGGATTTTTAAAAGCATTATTGGTGTTGATTTTGAAGGATTATGAAACTTCTCGTTTGGTTCCATGAACTACAAAAAGTACCACCACAATGTTTGTATTTCAATGATTTGAGGACTATTATTGGCTCCCACCTCAGTGGTTATGAGAATGACATAAAAATTCCAATGGTGCCCCAAGTGGTTACTGTAATCACTAGCATTCCCGACACAAGCTTCTTAGGATGAAAGATATCATTCACCCACTTTTATTGATCAAGTCTTCGACCAAGATGATGATATGGTCAACTACGATAACCAATTGAGAAATGCCTTTTGCAAAGTGAGCAGCATTATCACAGAGTATGATCTATGTTTTGATATTTCAATTCTTCATTACATTAAATGATGAACTACATAGCAACAAGAGCATTGGATTCCTTGAAGCACAAAATGTTGGTTTCCTTCTGAAGTTCAAGATTGCCCCTTTTGAATCCGTCAAGGTAATAGATGGATCAAATTAGGGAATGATAACAAGCTCTCCCAGTATTGGGCCATCGAAGAATGTGGCATTAAGCAGTAGGTGGGGGAAATCACAAGTTTTGGGAATAGTGTGAGTTCAAAGATCCAAGAATCAATAGATGGTGAGCCCAAAATGGTTTATAAGACTCACCGTTTTACTAAACACTTTCAAAGGCCAGTAAAATCTCATAGGGGATGATTATATCATTTTCATTATCTTCATAGTCTATTGTGATAACGGTCAAAACTTACAACTTTGATATCACATGCCTACCTATCAATTGCAACAATGGTTTGAATGCTTCTTTTAGATACCAATATTGGATATAATAATGATCCTCTTAGAGTTATATCATCGGGAGATTTTACTAAATAATTCATCAAGAAGACTACCCCAAACTTCAGACTATGTAGCCAAGATTAATAAACCCATTGCAAGATCATTGTTAATGTTGGAGAACAAATAATTGGCTTAATAACACATAATGGAAGTAGTTTTATCCTCACAGTTTGAAAGCACGCCAAACACAAATGATTACATGGATTATAAATATTGCAGATTATATTCCAACAAGGTATTTAGCAGTTTGGCACATGAAAATGAAAAGTGTGCTTCTCTGTAAATCTTTGAAGAAGGGAATTTTTTTCCCATTTTGGTGATCAATATCCAAGAACGGTTACAAGAATCTGTTGCAAAATGAAAAGGCAGAAAAATCATTTAGTGTCACTTAAATTTGAAAGGAATATAGAAATGTTTTAATAAAAATAAATTAAAAAATCAACTCAAGAAGCAGTTACAATTAAAAATTCTCTTTGGATCCACCTCAACAATGACAATGCAGTTCATCGAGCATACATTTTAAAATTGCATTTCATTTTTAATTTTAAAGGAATCTTTAAAAGAATCAGTTATGTAACTGTTGGAAAGCTACAGTTTTTGGAGAGAGGGAAGAGTTTATAAATATGTAATCTGAAGCTAAACAAGGGATCTTTTTTTGGCTATGTTACGAGAGCCTCTGTGAAGGTTGGGGTAGGGATAGTTATCAGATCATTTTATTATTCATCTGGGGAAAGTTGGGAGAAGTTACTTTTCTTTCATTACAGTTTGTTGTACAGGGATTTTGAGTTTGTGAGCTCATAATTTTGTATTGGAGAAATAAGACAGATGTTCTAAATTTGTGAATTTTTTAATGTTTCTTTTTCAATGTGAATGTCTATGTGCCTTTCCAATCACTCTTCAATGTATTAGATATAACATTAGATTGTGTGGGTGTTTATTAGAATCTATGAATTCTGATTTACTCCTTGAAAGAATCATTGTTCACCTCTCCTAGTTATCTTCTGTGCGTGTGAAGTGGGTGACCTCTGCATCATCTAATTTACATTCTATTCATTTTATGCTCATTTATCATATCTGTATCATTTTTATGTGCACATCTTAGTTGCCTTTATTGCTTTTTGGTCAAAAGAACACATTGGTTTCATTTCCAATTTTTCTAATTCCTTGAAAATCATAAGAGGGAGTTGTACCTCTTCAATTCGGAGGGTGATTTCTTTCTCAAAGAGAGCATTCATCAAGAGTTGTTAAGAATAAAGGCACCTTTCGGGCTAAGAGTAAACATTATCTCAAGGTGCCCAATCTGTTTGCTAATAGATTTTTGGTGACTCCGCTAGGGAAAGAATCGAAGTTCCTATGTTTTCAAGTGTTTTTCTTTTCTTAGAAATCTGAAAATACCTCCTTTAAAATGGAGGTTGACGAATCTATTGTTTGGGATCTGCCCAGAAATTACTTTTGGTAAAAGACCAAGCCAATCTTTTTCTAAATTTGCATTATGGCGTTGGTTTTAGCCCAACCATGGTGTGCTCAATTCAGACCTTTGGCACTGCCACAATATTTATACTTTCTTGCAAGTTCAAGAAATAATTTTCCAAAGTTTAATGGAAAATATTCATAGGCTGCAGATGATCACATTCGAGCCTTCACCGTAGCTTATGGAATTTTGGGGGTAAGAGAAGAAAATGTTTTTTTCAGACTATTTGTTGAATCTCTCATTGGAGTTGTTGTGGTTTGGTTTCAATATTTAGAATATGGATGTATCACTAATTGGGATAGCATGAAGAAAATTTTTATTGGAAGATTTAAACCAACAGTTGATGCATGTGTGATTTCATCTCAATTCCTTAACATAAAAAATAAAGATGGTGAATCTATAAGGGAGTTTATGGAATGGTTTGACAGAAACCTACAAAAGGTTCCTCATAATCTTCAACCAAGTAAAGATTTGTAAATGACCATTTTCATTGGAGCATTACATACCGACATCGGATTGCTCTTGAAGTGAAGTAAGGTAAGTGATCTTGAGATTGCAAAATGAGAAGTTGTTAATATTGAAGATGATTTTATTTTATCTGGGGTATGGAAGAAAGATAAAGTTGAAAAATATGCATAAAATTGCTCTATTCAGAAACATAAAATCCCAATGTTTAAAAAAATGAATTCATCAAATCGCTTTCGCCCTACAGCTGAATGTTCCAATCTCACAATTTTTTATCAAAGTTTTTTTCAAAAAAATGAAGTGATGTGAGGACCGAATCTTTTGATGCTGAAATTTATAATCTTAACTGTGAGATGGATGAAGGTGGTTATGACTCTTCCAGTGATGAAGAAGATTACTCTCCTTGTAAAAAATCAGTATGTATGACATCTGCTATTTTGTCTGTGACAAATTCTAGAGATTCATCTATTGTTATAGATAGTCCAGAATTAAACAAGAGTGAATAGTTGTTGATGCCTCATCATACTCCAAAAATTAAAACTTTCAAATTTGAAATTTTTGATATAAATTTATCAGATGATTCAGCTACATGAAGGTAGGAGACCAAGTTCATGAAAAGGAAGATGCCAAAAAATTATCAAAAAGGGAGGCTTTCATTTATGAAGATATCGATATGCATTGTGCAGCTGAAATTCAAATCAAAAATCACTCCAAATAGGCAAGTGAGTCATTGAAAATTCTTTCTTCTCATATGCAGCCTAAATTTGAAACGTTTCAGTTTATTGATGAAGGTCATGAAGATAAGGTGGCAGATGATAAGGTAATTAATCACCTCATGCTTGAGTCTTTTCATTTTGAAGTGAATATTGCACAAGATTCAAGTTGTCCTAGTCAAAATTTTGAATCAAATTGTGGGATGATTAAAAATGGAGAATAGAAAATAAATGAATCAAGAGTTGAATCAAATGAACCTTTTGATATGTAAATTGAAAATTTGGGGCCAAAAGTTTTAAACAATACCATCACTTCTACATATAGTACTCAAGAGGTGTCTTTGTCTCATGGTTTGTATGTGGGTTGTCCAATCCGTGGGTTGGTTTATTCTGACACACAAAATCAAGTGCAGCATGGTATTACATCTGAAATTATACAAGAAAATTTTTGTGATCATATGTAGGGCAGCATTGATATGAGTTATTTGGCTACAAGAGCATATGATGCAAAGTTGCTTTTTGAGCATAAGCTTTTATCTAGAAATGTTTTACAGGGCACTAGTCTGATTTATTTGATTGTAGTTGTTGCAAGTTTTCAGTTAGCTATGTGCATAGTTATCATTCACCAAACTTTGTTCTGCATAGGTAGCTACTTTTCCCAACCAGTAAATGGATTTGTATAGTCTTTTTGCAAGTTGGGTGTTTTGTACCTAGTCCAGGCATATAGGTGTCTTAGGTTTCTGCTCATTTTTGGTTTGGTTTCACTTTTGGCTTTGGTTCTTGTCTCCTGTTTTTCCCCCTTGAATTTGTTGCCCAATGGACAAGGCACTCATCTATACCAAAGATGTTGGAGTTCTCTTCATTTTCATAGAAAATGCATTCCCCAGACAGAGCCACTATTACTGCAAATTTGGTCCCTGAAAATTTACAAACAAATTCTGTTAAGATGCTAACTTGTAGTGATGAACATAATTAGCTACAATACATTCCTCCTAAATACTCTTTGCTACAAACAATTTCTCTTCATGTTATTCCTTCGATATATTGACAAAAGCATTCATAACAACAAGGAATATTTTGTGTTTACAAGTGCCTTTCTACATATACAAGAAAAATGTGGAAGCATAAATAGGGCATGTGAACTATTTTAGAAAATGCCTCCAAGGAATGTGATTTCTTAGTTCGCAATATTATGGGATGTGCAAATGGTGGTTCAATGAAATATGGTTATTGTCTTTCTTGATATTGCAACTTGCCAATTCTTTGTCAATTTAATATCTGATGATTTGATTCATTCTACTTTAGGATCCTTTCTTATACAAGTATCCCCTCAAGAGCTGCTATATAAGATTGGAAGACTCTCCAAAGGGACTCAAAAGGCACTAAAACAATACACTTGAGGCTTTGAATTTGACTACATTTCAACCAAGTCTGAGGCACTCACATCGCCATACTTCATTTGTCCATCTTATAAAGGTGTCATTCCTATATAAATGTTTGATGAAGGCCTCTTAAGATTGTTATGGGGCTCAGATATAAAAATATGGTTTATCTATGAGTTTGTTAAGCTTCAGAATGTCATTATTGGAGATTATAAGTTGAGGTGACATATTTTCTACTTATGTGAACTAGGGCAATGTTTCAGAAGGTTATGTGAACCACCCAAAAGACTACCAGGCTTTTTAAAAGTGTTATTGGTGTTGATTTTGAAGGATTATGAAACTTCCTACTTGGTTCCATGAACTACCAAAAGTACCACCACAATGTTTGTATTGCAATGATTTGAGGACTATTATTGGCACCTGCCTCAATGGTTATGGGAATCAGATAAAAATTCCACCAACTACATCCCAAGTGGTTAGTGTAATCACTAGCATTCCTGACACAAGCTTCTTAGGATGGAAGATATCATTCACCCACTTTCACTGATCAATTCTTTGGCCAATATGATGATATGGTAAACTACGATAACCAATTGAGAAATGCCTTCTACAGAGTGAGGAGAATTATCATAGAGTAGGATCTATGTTTTGATATTTCGAGTCTTCATTACATTGAATTCCTTGAAGTGTAGAATGTTGGTTTCCTTCTGAAGTTCAAGATTGCCCCTTTTGAAGCCATCAAGGTAATAGATGGCTCAAATTAGGGAATGAAAATGATCTCTCCCAATATTGAGCCATAAAAGAATGTGGCATCAAGCAGTAGGTGGGGGAAATTACAAGTTTTTAGAATAGTGTGAGTTCAAAGATCCAAGAATGAATAGATGGTGAGCCTGAAATGGTTTATAATACTCACCCTTTTACTGAATACTTTTAGAGGCAAACAAAAGCTAGGAGGGGATGATTATATCATTTTCATTATCTTCACAGTCTATTGTGATAGCGGTGGGAACTTATAGCTTTGATATCACATGCCTACCTATCAATTGCAACAATGGTTTGAATGCTTCTTTTAGATACCAATATTGGTATAACAATGATCTTCTTAGAGTTCTATCGTCGAGAGATTTTACTAATTAATCCATCAAGAAGACTTCCCCGAACTTCGGACTACGTAACCAAGATTAATCGATCCATTTCAAGATCATTGGTAATGTTGGAGAACAAATACTTGGCTCAATAACACATAATGGAAGCAGTTTTATCCTCACAGTTTGAAGGCACGCTAAACACAAATGATCACATGGATTATAAAAATTGCATATTATATTCTAGCAAGGTATTTAGCCACTTGACACATGAAAATGAAAAGTGTTCTTCTCTGTAAATATTCGAAGAAGGGTAATTTTTTCCCATTTTGGTGATTAATCTCCAAGAATGGTTACAAGAATCTATTGCAAAATGAAAAGGCGAAAACATAATTTAGTGTCACTTAAATTTGAAAGTAATATAGAAATTTTTTAATCAAAAAAAGAAGAAAAATCAACTCAAGAAGCGATTACAATTAAAAATTCTCTTTGGATCCACCTCAACAAAGATAGTGTAGTTCATCGAGCATACATTTTAAAATTACATTTCATTTTTAATTTTAAAGGATTCTTTAAAAGAATCAGTTATGTAACTGTTGGAAAGCTACAATTTCCGGAGAAAGTGAAGAGTTTATAAATATGTAATCTAAAGCTAAACAGGGGATCTTTTTTTGGCTATGTTACGAGAGCCACTGTGAAGGTTGGGGTAGGGATAGTTATTAGATCATTTTATTATTCATCTAGGGAAAGCTTGGAGCAGTTACTATTCTTTCAACAAATTTTGTTATAAAGGGATTTTGAGTCTGTGAGCTCATAATTTTATATTGGAGAAATAAGAGAGATGTTCTAAATCTATGAATTTATTAATGTTTCTTTTTGAATGCGAATGTATATGTGCCTTTGTAATCACTCTTCAATGTATTAGTTGTAACATCATATTGTGTGGGTGTTTATTAGAATCTATGAATTCTAATTTACTCCTTGAAAGAATCATTGTTCACATTTCTTGGTCATCTTCTATGGGTGTGAAGTGGGTGACCTTTGTTTCATCTAATTTACATTCTATTCATTTTATGCTTGTTTATCGTATCTATATCATTTTTATGTGTAGATATTAGTTGTCTTTACTACTTTCTGGTCAAAAGAACACATTGGTTTCATTTCCAGTTTTTCTAATTCCTTGTAAATCATAAGAGGGAGTTGTACCTCTTTAATTCAGAGGGTGATTGCTTTCTCAAAGAGAGCATTCATCCAAAGCTATTAGGAATAAAGGCACCTTCCAGGTTGAGATTCAACATTATCTCAAGGTGCCCAATCTGTTTGCTAACATGACATCCCAAACTAAAAATTAGCCTTGAAATTTACTTTGAATATCAAACCTATTATTGGCCACCTCCACCATAGTATCCTCCACCTTGTTAAAGAGTGATTTTAGAGTCCTTTTATTTATCCTTGAAGATTCTTCTGTTCCTCTCCTTCCAAATTTCCCAAATTAGAAGGGATGGACATACCAATATCAAACACGAGAAGAAAGTTGTTTTGTTGATGAGAGGCCAACTCTAAAATTAAATTCGAATATCATTTGGAAATGTTTTGTGCCATACAATTTTGGCACATAGCCATTTCCAACATTTTCTGCAAAGGGGAAACCAAGAAGTAACTATTGGTTCCTTGATACCCAAGCTTTTTAAACCTTTCTACAGTTAATATCCTCCCTTGCAAAGAAGCCCATGCAAATTCCCCTACCTTTCGAATTCAAAATTTTCTCCAACACAACTTGATGGGAAATTTTTTTTAAACCTCTTCATCCTTCACTAAGAGTTTGTATTTGTCATTGGCATTATACTTCCCTGAATTACAACCATTTCATACCAACTCATCCTTTCCTTCTTGAATTTAAATTGGTCTCTCTTTCAAAGCCTCTTCAAATGCTCTAGCTTGCCCAAGAGAGAAACTTAAAGCCCTCATGTATTTCTAGTGCCAAGAATTGGCATTATTGATGAAATTGAATTCAAGGTTATCACAAACATAGGGGATCCATCTTTGCAATGTTATCTCCCAAGCCCTTTCTAATTCTTTTCTTTTATCTAAGCTCAAAAGGTCACCCCAACAGTCCTCCCAAAAGAGGGTTGACATGCCATCCTTAATGTCCTAATTTAATTGGTCAGTTATGAGAGTTCTGCAACTTCACATGAAATTCCATATCCTTGAACCCTTTAGAAGATGAGAAAAGGAAAGGATACTATGTGCATTGTCATCTAGATATTTTTTTTGAAGAATCTTGACCCACTTTACGTGTTGTTTCTTCAATACTTTCCAAATAAGTTTTACCCCTAAAGCCCTATATTGTCTCAACAATTTTTTCAAACCCACACTTCCCATCTCCTTAGATTTGAAAATCTTGTTGCAAGAAATTAATGGAAATTTTTTTTACTCGAAATTACCTTTCCAAAACAATCTCATTATTCTTTGATTAAATTTTTGATTGCACCCAACTAGGAGAGAGAGAGAGAGGTAGATTGGGAGGGCAACTGTTACCACTTTCAACATTGTTATTCTACCAACCCAAGAAATCCATCTCCCTTTCCATGAAGCAAGCTTATCCTTAATTTCCAGCCCCAAAGGATCCCACAACTTGCTCGAGCACTGGCCTAGTGCTAGAGGCAAACCTAGGTATTTGCATAGGAGACTCTCTTTTTAAAATTATATACAATAAATATATTAAAATTGTAATAATATAATTTATTAATGTTGAAATGGTAAGTTTTGGCTTCTTTTTTATTTTTAGTTTTGTAAATAGATATTTGTTTAGTTTCGTATGCTTTTTTTAAAGAAATTTGATTCCATATAATATATTATATATTATATATTATACATTAATAATAGTTATATAATATACTATATATTGTATAGTATATGTTATATTATATTATATTGTATAATATATCTTATATATTATATTATATTAATATTATAATATTATAATGTATAATATATATTATTATAATATATTATAACAATATAATATATATTATATATTTATTTTTTAAATGATTACATTAGAAACATGTATCCATCTAAAATGGGTATTCGTTCCTTACCATGGCAACATGTACTTTTTACTCAACCCTAGTAAAAATTCAAATGAAATTTCACATTTTTAGGAAAATGAAAAATGCCTTTTGTCATATCACCAATTTTTGGACCCCCATGATCTTGCACTCACCCTTTTGTGATATTTATCCTTGAGCATTTAAAGAGTGTGAAAAAATGGACATCACCATTGTACTCATATTGCCCTAAAACCATATAACCAGCTATAAAGTCATCAAAACTAGAGATAATAAAAATCAAGGCATTTTCTTAAGGGCTCTCAGAATTTCCTATACAAATTTGTATAGTCATATGTATCTAGACAAGCCCATACAAAATTATTGGTCCATCTACTTTGTAACATATTTGCATGGAAATTTGGCTCTACCTACATTAAAATATAGTGCAATTCAATGAAAAATAAAAAATTTGGTGTTCCTTTTTCATAATGGTTAAATTTTTTTCTGATGTATAATGATAACAATGCAAATTTTATTTGATGGGGTTTCTTTGTTGCACAACAGTTATTAATCATAGGTTTTTTTTTTGAAATAAGGGGGTTAAAATTTTACTAAATCAAAAGAAGTCCATCATATAAGGAAATTCAAGTCCATAACATGCACCCAAATCAAGAAACAAAAACCTTCAACCACCAGTAAGAAACAGAAGGAACACAACACCCAAAGAACAAACCAATAGAAAGGCATTAATTCATCATGTCTTCCATAATTATCCTATTTAAATCTTGGGAATAATCCCAAGAAAAATTCTCCTAACCGTCCACCAACTAGGCCCCAACATTCTTTGAGGACCATTTGGCCAAACAATCAACAACCTTGATATAGTCCCAGGGGATATGGATAGATGATATAGAATCAAGCATGGAACTTAGTCTAAGAATCTATCTAACCATAGAGGTGAGGTTCCAATTGACTCCATCCAAACTCAAATCATTTGAACAACATATTAATAAGGATTTAAGAATCCAAATCACAAATAATATTATGCCACCCAAGATCACAAGCTCTTTCAATACCAACAAGAATAGCCAATCATCACATAAGGTTATTAGTTTTTTTTCCCTTATAAATAAAGAAGAATAAAATAACCTTACTAGTGCTATCTCTTCTACCTCTACCAATCCTAGCATGACCAGGATTACCTCTAGAATAACCATCAGTATTAATCTTTATAACATCAACAGGAAGAGGGGACCACTGACCCTCTCGCTGAGTTTTCCTTCTAGAATATGGTCTCTCCTACCATAGGGGGATCCAAGATTTAGACCATGTAGGTCCAAACTCATGGAAATCTCATCATCCCCCTTCTTCAAGGGAAGGTAGACCTTGCACTTAGCTTCCATGGTCTCCTATACCATACCCACCACCCGATGCCAAACCTGATGAACCACCAACTTGTTTCCTTGAAATATCTTGTGGTTCCTTTCATGTCAAATATGCCAAAGAATAAATGTGGGACCAATATTTCACAAAATATGAAGAAATGAGGCCTATATCAGGGGCCTCCCCAAACTACTCCAAAACTTAATCAAAGAAGAATAATGAACACATGCATGCCTCCAAACACCCCACTAGAGATGCCAAATGACTTTAGAAAATGAGTAGTGAAAAAAAAATGGGATGAGTCCTCCTCACTTCTACCAAAAATAACATAAACAAAAGGTCCATGAAATCCATACTCCTTAATATTATCCCAAGTGAGACACCTATTCTAGGTGAGGGCCCACATAAATAAATTACACTTCGGACAAGAAAAATTATTCTAGACATTTTCCCACCACAAAACTTCCATCCCCTATTTTTCTAGCAATTTGACTCCTAATATCCACTGGCCACCACATAGATCCCCTTTGGATCAGGACTCCAAGCTAGGATATATGGCATATTGAAAGAAGTGCACTCTCTACCAGCTAAAATTATCCTTAACTCCACCCAATCAACATTCAAGCTCCCATCAAGCCACTCAATAGGATCCTTCCAATGAGACTCCCACATGCCCCTAGAAATGATTTGATTTAAAATCCACCATCTAGGCCCAACCAACCTCTATAAAGGGATGACAGAGGTTTTGCAAATATGGGTACATGTTTATGATTAGGGGGAAGCCATCCCATGAATCATACCAAAATAGAGCCTTAGCTCCCCTATTACATATCCAAAATAGAATCTCTTTAATTAGCTTGGCCCCCTTTTTGATAGTTTCCCAAATGACATAACCTCTCCTAGATAGAGCAACCCAAGGAACCTCATCCTTTGCAATACCCCTCAATTATTTGGTAGAGAGAATATAAGCCTAGATGTTATCCTAATTAGTGCACCATCTCCAATATAACTTAGTTGCTAAAGCTTGACCATTAAGGATAGTTTGGTCCGGCCCAAGACCACCCCCTTCCTATTTTAGCTTATAGACCATCTTCCACTTGACAAGACTCCACTTTGAAGATGCAAAAATATGAGCCCATAAGAACTATCTTGCAAGAGAATCCAGATCCTTGATAAAGCTAGGATGGTCTACTTGAAGCATGCACCTATAGTTAGGAATAACCTAAACTACCAACTTCAAAAGCAACACCTAAACCACAAAAGATAACCACCTATGAGTCTAGTGATTCACTCTCACCAAAAACTTATCAAAGATACATTACTAAGAGCACCTAGGGAGGGGTCCAATAGAGATCAAAATACCTAGATAGATTTCCAATATAAAATCTAAGAACACAATCAATATTTTGTTGAATAAGCAAAGGAGTATTGAACAAATAAATTGAAGATTTACCTCCATTGATCTATTGGTCTAAAGAAACAAGATATATGTCTAGCACTTGACAAAAAAATAGAGGCTTCACTGATCTTAGCCATACTCATCAAAGCAATATCATTGAAAAATTGTAAATATGTTTACAGAGGCAAGCCATAAATCCAAAACCAGCCATAGATAGAGCCCTAAATAACATAAATATTGATGACTCTCCCTAGATATTCATCCAAAAGAATGAGCAAGTAGCGCGATAAAGGATCCTTTCACCGAAGACCTCTGGACACTTGAAATAAAGTGGATGGATCCCCATTGACAAGCACAAAGAAATAAGTTGGCATAATACAACTCATCACCCACTTACCCACTTGTCATTAAACCTAAAGGCATTGAGTACTTTTTTTAGGAAATACCATTTGAACCTATCATAATCCTTAGCCATGTTGAGCTTGATAAATTTTTCTTTTTCCTTTGAAGCAAACATGGAGTGGATAATATGAGCCACAATGACCACCCCATCCAAGATTTTCTTGTCAATAATAAAGCCTCTCAATTCCTCAAAGGTAAGCCTTCCAATACAACTCTTCATCCTTTTAGCAATTAGCTTACACAAAATATTATAGACCACATTACACAAAGCTATGGGTCCGAGTTGGCTCAATCTATCAACCCCTTCAAATTTGGGGATAAAAGAAAGAAAGGTAGAATTAATGGTCCTTAGCATCTATTTATTCCCTTGAGATTCATGCACAACCTCTAGTAGATCCCATTTTATAATCTCCCAAAACTTCTGAAAAAACTCAATTGAAAACCCATCCAAACCAAGATCTTTCCCTTTCTTCATGTGAAAGACAATACCCTCCAATTCCTCTAGAGTGATATGACTCATGGGGTGCACATTAATTTCCAAGGAGACAAGTGAAGGGATACAAGAAAGAATAAAATTCTCATCATCCAAAGCATTAGGAGAATCTTCCTTCAACAAAGTAGCATAATATTGCACAACCTCTTTAGAAATATCCCAACAAGAAACCAAATGATTTCCCTAGAAGACACAAGAGATTAGATCAAGTTCCCATGCCTCCTAGCCTTAACAAAGTTAAATAAAACATTTGTATTTATGTCTCCTTCCTTCAACCATTCTATTTAGGTCTTTTGTTTCCAATATATTCCCTCCCTCAATTCCCATTCCTCCAGGACCTTCAAGACCTTTGATTCCTCCTCAAGGGATTCCTCTAAAAGGCCTTTTTCTCTGATCTCATGGGTAATAGTGTCCAGGTTATCTTGGACAATAGCCTTAGCATGAAATATGTTGTCAAAGCACTATCTATTCCACCTCTTGAGTTGTTGTTTCACATACTACAATTGCTTGACAAAGGAGTACATCATTGTGCCAAAAGATGGCCTACCTCGATGCCACCAATCTGCCATTAGATCCTAAAGATGAGGATTCCACAACCACATAAGTTGGAACTTAAAAGAGATATTCTTAGCAACATGAGCCAAGGAAGCTGAAAGGTTGATAGGCCAATGAGTGAAACCCCTCCAATCCAAAATCTTAGATCGAGTAGCCGAATTTCCACTAATCCAAAAGAAACAAACCAAGAACCTATCTAGTCTTTCAGCAATGGAGTCCTCTCCACATATCCTATTATTCCACATAAACTAGCAATTGCTAGGATTTATATCCACCAGATTTAAGGCATAAATATTATATATGAGAAGAAAATATGGTGTTTCCAACCTTTGCACACCACCCCTCTTTTCCTCCAAATCAACAATGGTATTAAAATCTTCAGCAACAACACAAGTGATGCAAGAGCATTTGGGTGCATGGGCAATCATGCACAACCAAAAAAATATTTTATTTTATTTTTTCTTTTCTCAATTTTGGTGTGTTGTTGGTCTTGCGGGCATGAAATAATTCTTCTTCTTCCTTCCTTCATCTATTTTTAATGGGACCCCATTTCTTACAATTTTGTTTTGCATGAATGTTAAATACAATGTTTATGTATTTGATGTAAATTCAAATTACATATTGGAAACAAGTTAAAGAATGAGTTTTTTATTAATTTGTAACTCCTAGGATTAAATTAAAGAATTGGAATACATGTTTGCCAATGGTGCTTGGTGGATTGGAGTGGAGGTGCAGGAAGGAGCTAGTGGGTGTCCATTTGGGAAAATATTTGAATTTTGCTAGGAAAAACAATGAAGGAGTTGAATACATGATACCCATGACCAAGAATGATTAATGAGAATTCTATATGTTTTACTAAAATTTGGGGAGAGGGAGATTGGTTGGGTTGTAACTATGAGACCCGGTCTCAATAAACAAGGCATAGCTTTCTAATTTATTAACAAAATTGAAAAATTCAAAATGTTTTGAAAACCTAGGAAGGTGACGTATAAATAGTTTTAGAAAATTCATATGAATAAGGGAGAAATGATAGGAATAAATTGATAGGTTTGTGGAGTTGTAGATGATTTTTGGTTCAATTATATAACTTTCCTGTAAAAACTTTGCATATTTGTTCTTAATCTTTCCTGTAGATGATTGTTCTTGTGGATTGAGCTTTTATGGAGGATTTAATTGTTAATTTTTTAGACTTTTAGACTTCTAGTATTTCTTTTAATGTAAATAAATACTTTTGTGCTTGATATTTTATTTAAATATTGTTTAAGTGTTGTTTTTTGTGAAAGGAGGCTGGAACAATTGAAAAACCTCTTTGGTTTCTCAATTTTTGAACTACATAAATTAGTATTAGAGCCAGGTTGTAAAGGTTTAGAAGATGAAATGGCACATAGAGGGTGGGGCAGAGGAATACCCTGACAAGGAGAATAAAATCAAAGATTCATGGAAGCAATAAGAGGAATAACTGCAAGGCTAGAATCTATTGAAACATCTCAATGAAGGGGGATTCCAATTGAAGATGTTAGTGAATATGATGAAGAGGCACCAAAAGTTGTAGAAGTGCAATGATATTCATAAGAGTGGAGATTTCTTCAAGTACTAGAAAAACTTGGAAGTAAACCGAGGATGGATCCACCAAGCTACAATGGGAGTATGAATCCAGAAGAGCTTATTGATTAGATTGTATAAATGGACAAGTATTTTGATTTAGAAGCCATTAAAGAGAAGAAGAAGGTGAAAAATTTTGGCATGAGGTTGAAGGGACATGCATCCCTATAGTGGGATCAATTGTAGATTGAAAGATATAGGAGAGGAAAAGAAAAGATTAGATCATGGGAGAATATGGTTGCAAAGTTGAAGACTACATTCTTGCTTATAGACTCACATTAATTTGTTTAAGAAAATTCAAAATATTAAACAAAGATATTTGAATGTCATGGCATACATAGAAGAATTCTTTAGGTTGGGCATTCATGTTGGACATGTTGAAGATGGTGAAGAACAAGTTGCAAGGTAAGTGAATGGGTTATATATTGATATCCAAGATGAGCTTAGTATGGTGATGACAAGAATAGTAGAGAGATCTTACCAATATGCTCTCAAGGTAGAGGAAAAAATGGCAAGAAGGCATAAAAGTAATTTTGGAAGTACAGGAGAAACATTTAGAGGTAGAGAAAAAGAAAATAATGGAAGATAGAAACTAACAAAGGAGGGAGAGGCAAGCTGGTCTCAAAAAATTATGGTTCAAATGTGAGAGGAAGAAGTGAAAATTTAGGAGAAAGAGGAGATTATGGAAGGGGGAGAGTATTTTCAGCAGTTTTTTTAATTATGGAGAGGTTGGTCACAGGGTATTTGAATGCCCTCAACTACAACAAGAGGATGGGAAGAGTAAGACTAGGATAAAATTCACCATAGAGGTTGAAGAAGAGAATGAGATAGTAGACCCAAAGGATGTAGAGGCTCTTATGCTAAGGAGAGTGCTCTTAAAGCCAAAAAAGGAGCAACAAGAACCCATGCAAAGGAGGAGTTTGTTCAAAACCATTTACAAAGAAAGTGGAAAGCATTGCACTATGATTGTGGACAACAAAAGAATGGAAAATTTGGTATCCCAAAAAATGACACAGAAGCTAAGTTTAGAGAAAATAAAACATCCAAACCCCTGTAGGGTTATGTGGTTGCAAAAGGGCCATCAAATTTTGGTGAATGAATAATGTCTGGTAAGTTTTCAGATTGTTAATTATAGAGATGAAATTATTTGTGATGTGATTCCCATGGATTATTGTCATATTCTCTTGGGTAGACCATGGCAGTATGATAGGAATGTTGTATATGATGGTGAAGTCAACACTTATACAATAACCAAAGATGCAAAAAAATATGCTATGACACCCATGAAGGAGAAACATAAGGAAGTGTGCAGCGATACTAAAGTATGTGTAATCCTAGAAAAACAACTTCTAAAGGAGATTACAATGGAGGAGATGTGTTATTCCTTGGTTTCTCATCCAAAATAAGTTGGGACAATAGAAGAAGAGTAGGAAGTCTCCATGGAGATCAAAGGTATAGTGAAGGATGAAGCATAAAACCACTCCTTGGTAAGTTTGAAATTGTTTTAAATGAAATTTTGAATCATTTAAAATATCTTAGAGATGTTTTGCAAAGGTTAAAGGAAGAGAAGTTTCTAGAGAACTTTAAGAAATTGAATTTTATGGAAGAAAAGTCACAAACAAGCACAAAGAGACATAAAAAAAATGCTAATTTTAGAAGGAGAAGATAATAATTTAAGGGGAAAGGCCTAATTTTAGCTCATCAAAAAAATGAGAGGTTTACAAAAGGAAAAAGTGGGAGTGTTTCATATTTCCTTGACACAACATGAAGGGTGTAGCAATTACCTAAAAGGAAGAATAAGGAGATTGATAAATTAATGAATTCAAGGACAATCAGGAAGACACTGAGCAAGGAAAACAAGGATTATTTGAACAAATGGAAATGGAGGAATATAGAAGGGGAAACATGGGTTTCAAAACCCAAAATAAGATGATTGTTCATGAGCTCCCACTCATGAAACATTCTTTCTTACCCGGGTTGTTTGATGTAGGAGCATCTAGGTCTACAGGAAATCCTACACAACCAAAAAAATATTTTTTTTTATTTTTTTATTTTCTCAATTTTGGTGTGTTGATGACCTTGAAGGCATGAAATAATTATTCTTCTTCCTCCCTTCAGCTATTTCTAATGGGACCCCCTTTCTTACACTTTTGTTTGGCATGAATTTTAAATGCAATGTTTATACATTTGATATAAATTCAAATAACATTTGGGAAACAAATTAAAGAAATAAATTTGTTATTACTTTATAACTCCTGGAATTAAATTAAAGAATTGGAATCAATGTTTTCCAATGGTGCTTGGCGGTTGGGAGTGGAGGTGCAGAAAGGAGCTAGTGGGTGACAATTTGATTAAAAAAAATTCTAAGAAAAACAATAAAGGAGTTGAATGCATGATACCCATGCCCAGGAAGGAGTAATGAGAATTTTGGATGTTTGACTAACATTTGGGGAGAGGGATATTTTCTAGGTCGTAACTATGAGACCCAATCTTAATAAATGAGGAATAACTTTCTCATTTCTTAACAAAATAGAAAAATTCAAGATATTTTGGAAAGTTGGGAAGGAGATGCATAAAAAAAATAAAAAAATAGAAAATTTGTATGAATAAGAGAGAAATGATAGGTATAAAGTGATAGGTTTGTGGAGTTGTAGCTGATTTTTGGTCCAGTTCCAGAACTTTACTATAAAAACTTTGCATATTTATTCTTAATCTTTCCTATAGATGATTGTTGTTGCAGATTAAGATTTCATAGAGGATTTAATTGTTAATTTTTTAGACTTGTAAAATTTCAATATTTCTTTGAATGCAAATAAGTACTTTTGTGCTGAAGATTTTATTTAAATATTGTTTAAGTGTTGATTTTTGTGAAAGGAGTTTGCAACAATTGACAAACCGCTTTGGTATCTCAATTGTTGAACTACATCACCAAGGATATAATCAAGCTAGACTCTAAATATACTGAATGTGATCCCAAAGGCAATACTTTCCAAGATGATCTATTGGGCATAAACATTTGATAGAAGAATAGTCTCTCTAGACTCCAGACTCAAAGCAATAAGAGAAATGGAGAACTTACTAGAGAACCAACAGAGAGGGGAAACATTAAGTGGGTTCCATAAGCAAGACACACCCCCTATAGTAACATGAGTACCAACACACTTAAATTGACTTCTCCACCAAATTTTGGGAGCTAAATTGCACATTCTTTCCATAGCAAGCTTTTCTTATTGATTAAATAACAAATCTAGTGAATGAACCCTCACCAACTCATGAACTTTTTTTCTAGGGCTATTTTTCAAGCCCCTTACATTCCAAAAAAAATTAATCATTTCTAAGGGTTGGAGAAATAGGAATAAATGGATTTAACCAACCCTGACTCCACCAATGTCTCACCCATTAACTTAATTTTATCTAAATCCTTCTTTCTCTCCACCTTAAGAGGTTTCTTTGAAGCTCCCTTCTTAAGATTATTTTTCTAGAGCCCAATAGTGGGAGAAGATTTACTTCCTTTCCCAATATTTGGTTCTTCCTGTCCCAAATAGAGTACACTCATAGTTAAATCCAGAACAACAATCTTTACCATGCTATTAGTCTCCACAGGTTCGTTGATTGACACACGAGAAAGATACATATCTATTTGAGATAATACCATGCTACCAACTTGAAGAGATTGATTATAAATAGCTCTAGAAGACACCTGATCAAATTCCAAGTCTCCTATTTACACATCCACCATGCTAGGATTTACGTCCTATTAGCCTAAATCATCCAAAACATCAAAGCAATTGAAGATTTTGTCAGCTTACCTATCCTTGAGAGTAATTTTCTTCCCTTTGCATACATTACAAGGCTTTATAGGAAAGAAACCATCCTTATTTGATGCTTCCCTTGACATAGGAGCCTTTCCTTTATCCACCTTGGGAGGTTTTCGAGAAGCCAGATTAATAGTAGACACTGAAGAAGTAACCCTAGGGCACCTTATTTGAAGGTGACCATACTCATGATAGATCTAAAACCTAAAAGGGAGTGCTTCATACTCCAATTGTTGTATCCATGATGAAGAACCAAGGTGATTTTCTAGAGAATTCGGAAAAGGATTATTTAAATCAATTTCAATACATATGTGAGCATAAGAAATTACCATTTTATCCAGTATTTTTTGGGAAGGACCCACCACTTTTCCAAGAAATAGAGCAATTGAGTGAAGAATATCATTCCTCTAATATTCTACTAGAAACTAAAGAAGATGCACCCAAATAGGAATACACGATGAAATTTCATGTGAATATTTAAAACAAGCATGCCATGGCTTGATGAACAACCTTACTTGATTGTAAAAATAGGTACCTCATTCAAAGGCCTTGTTGTGATCTTCCATGCAGTTGAACACCACCAAAAAGTAGTTGTTAGATGCCAACATGATTTCCATTTCTCCCTCGAGGTTCCACATGCGTCGAGCCCATGACTACAAAAAGGTAAGAGAAACAAAAAATCCCATATACTTGCAAATCATAGCATGATTCACCAAATAATTAATGTCTTCTTTAATAGTGGACAGTTGAATCACCAAGATTAGATGATCCCATCACCACTCCAAACACCCATTAACTTTTGAGATCTAATGACCCCCACACTATGACAAACCCTCTCCACCTGAGGATTTATTTAAAACATGTGCAACACTTGCATGCATGGAAGAAGACGAACCTTTTCCATAAAAAATCTCATGAAAAGACAAATTTTTTTTCAAAGCAACATCACCAATAGCTACCATATGAAAAATAGGAAGAAAAACACCTAAGAAAACCCAACACCACAAGCTGAAAAGTGGAGTAGCAATAAATGAAAAAAAGGAGAAACTCAATCAAAGCCCTCAAGGGCCCAAGAAATGCTCCTACGCTGCTACAAAGCCATAAAAGTCCCCATTAACACCTTGAAGAACCACACAAGCAGAAGAAAAAAGAGGCCTAAGAAGGCTACAACATGGACATGCAAGCCCTACCGCAATCCCAACAGACTGGGAGCTCTCAGCTACATGCACAGTCATGTTGTCTCCCTAAATAAGGAAAGGTTAAACCTTTAGTCAATATTTTTCACAAATTAGCATAATCATTAATCATAGGTTGTTGAATTGGTAGTGATTTTCAATAAATTTGGTACATTTTAAAAACATTTCAATAGTTCTTTGCAAGGATTTAGGGTTAGTTTTAGCTATATTGATATGGGATACCAAGCCCTTGGTCACATCATACCTAATGGGGGTTAACAATTTTTGATTGTAGCTCCAACCTTATGGGTCACCTCTATCAACCACAAGAGTTTTCATTGCCCCACCTCAACATCACCTTGCAATGACCCATTTTCACCTATCCTAAGTGATGCCACCTAGTCATAGGTAGGGGACCACCACTTTCTTTTTTTCTCTAAAGGATATATTGTTATATTTATGCCATAACTTGGGTAGTACAATATTAGATTTTTGAAAATGAATAGCCATCATGAAGTTGGTTTTGAGAACTTTCTAGTGTTACTAATATTTCTTCCTTGATTTTTTTGTTGGTGCATTTTATCACCTATTAAATTTATATCATTATTCTTTACTTCCAAGCTCATATTTTTTCTATGATCTTTCATTTTCATGATTCTTGTGGAATTGGAAAGGTGATGAGGATATGTTTTCATTCATCCATGCACTTTTTCTAGAAACTACCCCAAGTATCTTCTATTTAGTTTGTCACATAAAAAACATTTCTTAATATCTTAGACGTATTATCTGGTGGAAAAGTTCTATTTTTATGGGTAGGATTAATTTTAGTTGATTCATATGTATTGAGTTTATTTTTATCTAATGTTATCATTGGAGAAGCATATCATTATTTTTTTGTTCACCCTTCCATGGTAATCCTAGATAAGGATAATTATGATTCTTGTAAAAATGACATCCTAACATATCTTGAGTGGCTTAATATTTTTATTTTTATTTATGGATTCATACTTGAACAAGACACGCCTAAAATAAAATTGGTATGCGATAATATTATTAATTATTTTGTAGGATTGATTCATTCTAGTGTTGATCATGACACCGTGTATGTTGTATTAAACCTTTATTATCCCATTGCACTTTGAACAAGAATTTGGTCTAAATATTTGGATACTCGCATATCTCTTCATTCCCATATGATCCTACTATAGATTTCCTTGTTCCCATCGATGATGTAGATAATTTACCCTTTGATGGTGATACTTTAACGGAGCTTGAGTATATTGTAGGTCTTTCATGTTTCAATGGTATAGAGACTTCTCTCCTCACTCTCATTCCTCTTATTTAGATCACATCTCCATATACTATATCTCTTGATGATATTAGTATCACTACATCCATGGCCTCTATTGATTCAATGTAAAAGAACATTCAAAATTTTCTAAACACAACTACTTGGGATACTTATCTATTAGGAATTTCATCCCTATTAAAGGAATCTCATATTTCATTTATAGAGGATTTTTTCAAGGACATCCATCTCCTCTTTGATGATAACCACACCTGGCTTATGACAATGAATTAACTTTTGTTCAATTTCCATTCACTTCCAATGAATTATTATATTTATTGAGCACCAAAAAACTTCCAATTAATGCATGCATACTCATGTCTAGCTTGCCCTATCCATTATTTCATGAACTAAAAATACCATCATCGTCAATACCATTATCATCAAGTTTTGAGCTTGTTCTTCATTCTAAAAAAGATTCTATATTGACATCACATGATTCTAACATGTATAAATTTGAGTAGTTTTTAAACATATTTCAATTTGGATTCCCGTTTCACCTATATTATGGGAATCACTTCTACAATAACTATTTGATCTATTTATTCAAAATGAAAAAAAAAATTGATGGTAATGGGTCATTTTCTATCTTTAAGTTATCATCATTGGCGTAAGAACTAATTATTTGTGGGGAGTTTCATAGTCTCATATTTTTTCTCCTATTTGGGGTTTTTTGGTACTTATGGGATATAATCAATCCTTGGGGGTCATATCAAGTCTTCCTTATTTCCTTATTTCACTAGTACACATTTACTTCATTTTATCTCTTTTGGAGAGGAATTTTTCCCATGATTTTATCATTTTATCTTATTGTAAGATATTTATTTTCTTCTACATGCGTACCTCATAAAGTTTTGTAATTGGGAATAATTAATAATTTATCATTAGTGCATTTATGTATTTCATCATACTTCATAAGTTGCACATATGGTGATTTTAGAGTGAAAATGGTAATTACTTAATTAATTATTATTATACCCCTATTCATAATATATGCTTAATCTTAGGTTATGTTATTTTTTCTTGTAATTCATATTGATAGGATACATGTCATGAACTAGTTTAATCATCAACTAGGGTTTATTTATCCTTTATCAAGGATAATTTACTATATATTGTATCAATTATCAATTATCGCATCAATAGAATTCTCAAGCTTATAGCACATCATTTATTTTTTCTCTTTTTTGTGATGATATATTTTGGTTGCAAGTAATATATGGGGGTTGTGGGGTTCAATCATAAAATCCAACAAGAATCATATTTTCATATTGTCGATGTGAGGATACCGGTATGGGCCTAATCACGCTTGATCCATGAAGAATTGAAGCATAATGGAGCCACGGGTACTTGAATCTCAACAAGATCAATCAATCAAAATTGAAAGTAAACATTTTATCAAAAAACCTAACATGCTAAATCTATGAAAGCTTTAAAGAAATAATCTACTCTAATCTATTAAAATTTATCCTGTTGTGGAATTTTTGTCGCATTGATGTGGACCGATGACCCTTTCCCAATCCTATGATAGTGAGCTTGTTTCAGTCAATTCTATGGAAGAGAATCGATGAAACCATGATGTTTGATGTGTGAAAACCTAAATTATGCTAAAAATGAACATGATGCAAGCTAGGTTACCATGATTTTATGCTATAAATGATCGAATTATGTAATTTATACGCTAATGCAAAGCCAATCTAAGTTAATTTAAGCTAAAATGATGCTAAAAGATGAAAACCTAATTTATTTGCAAACTAAGATGAATGCATGGAAGCCATTAATGGATGCTCTAAGCTATTATGAAACTAAAATAAACTGAAAATAAGCTAAATGTGTGCAAATTGAGAGTATGGATGTGAGTGAATCAACAACATAAGTTTGCAATTGAAAGATGGATCTATTTGTCTCCAAATAGTGACCTATTTATAGGAGAGAAAATGAAAGATGAAGGGTTGAGATCGAAAAGCTTAATCAACAATTGAGGATGAAAGGAAGAGGAGGCATGGATCAAGGATTCTCATCAATGGATGAGAATGCAAGATCACATGGATCAATGAAATGATCAAGGGTTTACATTTGCCTCAAACAAACACACTTTTTGACCTCCAAACATAAGTCAAAGGTAACTTATTCAAAAGGTTAAAAGATAACTTGTAACTCAAGTTAGAAGGTAACTTGTGTTTGAAGCCAAGTAAATATCCATTTTTCAAATGATGAAGGAATAAGAATATTCTCTTGGAATATTCCTATGGGTGAGGAAAAAGGAATTTTGCAAATTAAAACAAAGTTTTAATTGTGCAAAAAAGGGATAAGGAATATTCTATGGGAATATTCCCTTTGATTAGAGGAAAGTTAGTTTAATTGCTAATTAAACAAGATTTAATTTATGCAATTAGGGGATTTTGAGGAATTAAATGATCTTCACTAAATTAAATGATTTAATTAATGGGAAAAGGGGGAGATGACATTTAATTAAATAACATAGGGTTATTTAATTAAATTAGAAGACTTAAGGAATTAAATTAAATATGTCGATTTATTTAATTTAATTAGATGAGATGTTAGCATGAAAGGGGGTGAATTAACCTGATTGAATTAATGAGGATAATGGATGCAAATGATGGAATTAATTAAATAGCTAGGCTAATTTAATTAATTAAGTGAAAAGAGGATGTATTTTAGAGGAAATGATGTTAATAAATCTGTTTCGAGTGTATGACATCGATTAGGACTTTTTTAGTGTCTACACATATCATTTGAGAAACATCCATGAATAAAATAACCCACTACTACCCTAACCTAAGGATTTTATGAATAATATTTTTAGCCTTGAAACTTCCTCCACAAACACCATGGTGGCATTCATTCATCATTACATTAGTGTGTCCATTATCCAAGAACTTTAACAATATCCCATCATGGTTCCTCCATATCAACTCAATTTGGATTGGAATATACCTTTTATACTATAGGTTGGGGTTCTTATATTCCTTCATTTATTAATGGTGGAAATTTCATATTCACAAGGTAGAATATTATATCTTTATACCACACATTTTCCATCATCTAGAAAGAGTTAGAAGCATCATCTAGATTTGTTTCATTCACTTCTAGTGCTTTTATGTTAGTCTTATTCATCAATATAGCTATTCTCTAGCTTATAAAAAAAAAAAATGTGTATCCCCTTATCATACTCTTGGATCTTATTTCTCCATCTACATCTCTTACAATAAGCTTCCTAATGCATGAATATGTGTTTCAATTTTATGTATGGTACATATGCTAGATTTTAGCACCCACAGGGTATGACCTAAAAAAATTACAACCTTCACAAGTGATTAAGAATGTTTTTCCAAAGTATATTATGTTGGTAACTTGTAAGGAATTTATAAAGAAAAAAAGGGCTAATCATACCCTTTATAATTATTTTGAAGCAAAATAGCAGAAATAGTGTAGGAATAATCAAAAGAGAATAGTTGGAAAGGATTTGAATAATTTGAACTTACTAAAAATATCATCTACTTGATAGCTTACTTAATGTCTTTGAATAATTTAGCTAGCTTTGTACTCCACACAATTTTTTGTCCCATCTTGAGAATTTTTATATAGATTTTATACTTTTCCATAAAACTAGGGATAAATACATAAGAAATTTATTTTCCCAAAAAAAATACTATATCCCTTTGATACATTTGGGTTAAGTGATGATATTAATAGCCTTGAAATTTTTGACATATATCCTTACCCCATATTTTGAGACAATGTATCTCAATATTTTCCATTCCTCGACACTAAACACACATTTCTAGGGATTGAGAGAAATCCCATATTCCAAACACCTCTTGTATATTAAATCTAGGTGTTTACAATTCTCACCTCTTTCCTAGAGAAATTAGTTAGGTCATATTGATATACCACCATGATTTCATCAATGAGACCAAATAAATCCATGTCAATTTCCCTTTGGAAAGTGTAACCTACATTTTTCTAACTTGAAAGGAATTCTTACATATAAATAAGTGACCCAAGAATAGTGAAATCTAACATATATTTCTCTGAATCTTTAAATACTAGTTGTTTATATTGAGAAACCATCGATCATGGGCATGAGCTATAACCTAGTCCATTTTTTAATAGATCATCCATTCTTGGGAGAGGTTAATTTTACTTAAGAGACTTGATATCAATATTTCTCATTGGGACAAGGTTGGACACCCGTTTTGAATGCTTGATGGCATAAATGATGCATGACTCTTTAATTTTAATCAACTCTTTTTAAATTTGTGGAGCAATGGTAGGACTGACTGATATTTATTATTTCCTAAGATGATTTATATATATTTGGAGAGTGATGGTGTGCTAAAATAAATCCTCTTATTAAGCTTGAACTTCTTCATATGACCAAGCAAAGAATTTTTTAACATCCGCAATAAAAAAATCAACATTTGTTTCTTAGCTAGTTTTAGCCTCTTACCAATTTAAACCATATTTATATTTTATTTGTACCCAAGTTGACACCTTCAACATAATTCTCATGAATAGGCTTACTCTTATTCCTACATAAGTCTCCACTCTCAAAAAAATTTCTAGTGAAACTAGCCCATTGGGAATAGTGTTTATTTTTAGTTGTACTATTCCATTCCAAAAAAGAGTTTATTTTTTATCTTTAAATTTATCCAGATAGTTCATAACCATATGTATATAATTTATTATCATCAAACACCTACCAACTACATTTATTATCTAGTATTATAGGCCTAGTAAGGATCTCCACACTACAATGACACAAAGAATAAGATGATTCTACATCAACCTTGATGTTGTAACTAGACTATTATTTCCCATGTTCATAGAACTATCAATCCACTCAATACATATAGCATTGAATAAATCTACACTATCCCAAATAGTGTTCATGTATGCTCTTAATTTACTATTTTTGGATATATTCAAAATTTTCAACTATTACATTGTCTATTTAGAATCCACATAGATCCTCAAGTATCTAGTTTCGAATTTGTGAGTAATTTTTAACCCTAACAAGATATATTCATATTCAACTATGATTTTCTCATGTTGGAGTGTTAGCTTGAAATAGAACATACAAAATTCACCATCAAATGAAAATCGAACAACCCCCACACTTGAGCCTTTGTTTGAGAAAGCTCCATAAGAAAATGGTCCAAAGGACATCGTTACTATTTTTACTAGAATGGGGTACATAAATAGTATTCTTTACCTCCTAAATTTCATGAAAATTATTTATTGAATGATCCATATAAAAATAAAACAAATTTATCTTAGGGTATGGTTTATTAGTGGTATTCAATCTTATTAGGCACCTTTTGATCGCTATGTAAATTTAAATTTTCACCATCTAAATGAATAGTTACAAAGAGACCCATATATACTTCCTTCAATGGAAACTACTCACTTTTAGGATAGTATCATACCTCATTTAGGAAGACAATCCAAATTGATTGTGTCTATCAAAAAAGACTTATCAAGGTATGTAGATAGTTGGATTTCTACATTATTTACCACCCCAAAAATATTCACTTTTTGGAGTCATGAAAAATAATTTTCTACAATACTTTGACACATATAAACTAAGATCTTTCATCACTTGAAGTGACATGATATTATTGGAAATACTAGAGCCTAACATTCAATTATGGAGTACCCATCCATTAATCACTAAAGTGGTATAAAAGGCATCCAAACTTAACTATCTATTAAAAAGAGAAACCTTAAAGTATACCTTGATAGTTTCCTCATTTTATACTTTATTTTTCACCTCATTTGGAACATTAGCAAGTTGACCAAACACACTTGGAGCTAATATGAAACATAAGGATCTATTGTTATGTTTAGGGATCCTTAGAGCCTCCATTGATGATAATGAAATTATAACTTCGTTTAGAACTAGTGCAACAATAATAGGGGTACTTTCAAAGGGATACACTAGGTAACACAATTATTTCACTTGTATCAAGGATACCAGGCATGAGTGAATTAGAAGATGGGACAAAACATTTACTTATTTTCTTGCCTTTATCCTTTTTCCAAAATAGTTTTTTTTATGCATCACCTTATCACTCTTTCTCTCCTTGTTACTCAAAACTTTTGGCTTTGAAAAACCATAATTTTTTTCTTGTATATGTTGGATTTATAATTTTGGTATGTATTTATTTATTTTTCTACTATACTAGATTCTTCTTCTCAACCATCTTCTTGGTTGGGGCATTACTTTTAGCTTCAACACCCACCCTATATCAATATCAACTTTACAATTTCCTATATACATTTCATCAAAAGGATACCCCTTCACTAATACTTGTCTATTTCTCAGTCACAACCATCTTGGACCTACACCACTATAACATTAGTGGGATTTTTTATCTTTATCTCATATGTTCCTTAAAATTATCATTCATGACCTAGAAAAACATACTAATTTGAATCATTCTTACAATAATATTAAAATATTTGATCGTTCAAATCAATAATAATATAAAAATATTCACTATCCAATGATTCATGTGCAAAAGCATCCAATTGATCAATATCTTCCTCATAGTACTCAACACCTCCTTCATCGAATTCCTTATCTCATTTTATAAAAATATTATTTGAACAACTCAAAGGAACATGATGAAGAAAATAATACTTGCACCATAATGTCATTTCATGAAAGATTGCATGTTCTTTCCTCAATATACCTAACAAGTCCTTTTATTGTTTCCTGAAGTTGAATTTCTTTGAGGTGGTTTGCCTATCGTTTTTCTTGGTCTCCTATACCATTCATAGTTATATGGAATATTGAGAAACAATTTTCCTTTATTAAGTGTATCTTCAATTGAAAGTGTCCTACCTATGGTAACCTTGTTTGATTGTGAAATTTTTTACTAGAAATTTTGATGTGTTTACTATATTTCCTCATGTTATTTCAATACTAATGTCTGTAAAATAGACTTCCTTGAGAATTTAAGTATTTTTATCTCTTAAATAATACCTAATTTTTTAATCAGATGCACAAAAATATAATACAAGACACATAGATACATTTAGATTAAGTTTTTGAGATAAATTTCTCATATCAAGAATAAATCTAATATTAAAATACACCATGGTTTCACTAATACTCTTCTTGATAGATATAAGCTCATTTATAGAAAACTTGGGATAAATTATATCCCTATACTTTGAAGAAACTTGTGAACTCCATCCAAGAATAAATACTACTATCAAGAAGGTTCCTATGAAAATATCTAGCACTTTCCTATAAATAATGTATAAAAAGCTTCATCATCACATCTTCATCTTCTATCTCTTACCCATTAATAGCATTGATGAAATGCCTCAAGTTCTCTTCCCCAATTGTTGCATTATTTCCTTGGAACTTTGGAAATTACCCTCCAATTCACTAGAGATTAGATTAGGATAATTTGGAATACCAAAGAATTATAATTACCTATTGTAAATGCCTGGTTTACAATTAGCTAACAAGAGACAAACAAACAAGGTTAGTCATGTTAGAAACCTAAAAAAAGCATTCCCTATGTGATTCTCAATCAAACAAAGACAAGAAAACATGAATAAAACATGAAATAACACAAGATAAAAGCATGTAAACTCATCTAAGTTGATCATACCTCCATCCAATAGGGGGATTGGTGCTCCTTTGATGTGGAAAGTAGCCCTTTCCCAATCCATTTCATAAGCTTCAAAATTGTATATAATTACAAGTGCATGTGATTGACCCTAAATGATGATAAAAACTAGCTAAGATGTGATGAAAATGAGTGAAAATTTCTATAATAAACTTGCATGAGATTGTGGATCCATCTCAAGTAGAAGAGGCTTCTACTTATAGGAGTGAAGGGTTGAAGAATGAGTGAAATTAGTGAATGTGGGATTAAAATGAGAGTCAATAGGAATGTGACACTTGTCACAAGGCTAATGGAAGGAGGTGGAGCACATTTTTGGGGAATGTGTAGAGTAAAGAGGATGTAAGAGAATTGAATGAATATGGTTGAGTGTGTAAGAGAATGTGAGTGAGGATGTAAGAGAGGTAAGAGGGAGTACATGCCTTTGTAAGAGGTATTTATGGGTGTGTAAGAGCCTTTTGGAGGGAAATTGAATGACGAAGTAGTTGGGAGGAATATTCCTATGAATATGCCATTGTGAGGATATGTAAGATTATTAGATAATTAAAAGAAATGAATTTCATGTGCAACCTGGTTAGTTGACCATGGTTTGATTTAAATTTATGGGAGTTAAAAGCTAGAGAAATGGGTAATGAGGGTTAGAGAGTGATTTAGAGTTAATTAACTCAAAATTAATCAACTTGAGTGGATTGGTGGATTTATGATATTTGATTTTAAATAATTGTATTTATTTAATCAAATGAGAGGACTTAGGAGGGTTTAATTAAATAATTTTATTTAATTAAATGGGATGAACATTAGTCAAAATAAGGTGAATTAATCTAATAAAGTTAATTATTTGATTAATAGAAGTTGATGAATTTAATTAAATAATAAAGATTATTTAATTAATTGGTTAGTGCATAAATGATTTGGGAAGAAATGATGTTATTTAATCAGAATCAAATGCATAGTATCAATCGGGAATTTTTAAGTGTCTACATTTTGCCCCTCTTTGAAGAAAGGTACATGTCGTGTTGGTTCAAAGAATAACACTGTCGAGATCAAAATTCAAAAATTTCTAATTTTTTTGGATGCCCCACTATTGTCCCAGCGAAAGGAATTATGTTTCTACACTGCCTCGAGAGATCGGGAAAAAATTCCAAAACTTGAGTCGAGATCATGAAAAATATTCAACAATGTTTTGGGTGTAGAAAATAGCCTACAAGATAGGAAAACGGGCCCACGATGATAAAAATAGATCAAAAAAAAATTCATTGTGAATGAGCTCAAAAACCCTATTTTTCAGCTTAAATAGGAGGTTTGGTTTATTTTCAATTCATTTGTGCTTCCTAGGCATCAGATGGAGCGGGTTCGAGAGTTTCAGTTGCCTCTACATGTAGGACCCATAGTACGTAACTCAAAACTTTCCTTTTTTTTGTATTTTTGGTGCATTTATTAGCGTCGAAATAGGTCGGCCAAAAGCGACTCTCTAGAGCATCGCATATGGGTCGGTCGACATCGCTTTTGTTCATGGAGCATCGCCTTTGTAGTATAGCGTCGTGTGGTGTAGTTAAGATTCAGGGTCACATATGTAATGTCGGCCTTCCTTTGTAATAGAGGGTCGCATGACCTAGGAGGGGTAGAGCGCCATGGGAAAATGTTGATTTAGCTTTACGATGAAGCATCACATGAGCTTAGGAGGTTAGAGCATCACCCCAAGATAATGATCTGCCTTTGTGTTAGGGTGTCTCCTTTGATTATAGCGTCAATTTTATAAAAATGTAGAGCACCACCTTTAGAAATGTTGGGTCACCTTTTCTTTTTAGGGTTTTTTAATGTTTGAAATTGCATTGGTTTGATAAAATTATACATCATGGGTGTTTTGGATGCAAGAGGTCCTTCATCCACTCCACTCGAAGGAGCACAGAGGTCAGATCCTGCACTAAGTGTGGCATTTTTCAGATGATACATTACTTTTGCTGGGTATGATTGCATGATGACAGTTCTTGTGGAGCGATGGCAGAGCAAGCCATCACTATTCCATCTACTGACTAGAGAGGCCATAGTCACTTTAGAAGATGTATGGTCGATCATACGTATCCCCATACATGGCGAGTGGATTGTTTATGATGTTGAGGCCATTGATGATGCCATGTTCTAGGTGCTCAGAGTTGATGATTATATCATAGATAATGGGATATAATGAGCAGATTGAACTTGATCAATATGTGGGGATTGCCCTAGATTTTACCTTATTTTTCGGTCCATTGATTTCAGGATTTATTTTCCCCAACAGGCAAGCGAGAGGCTACAGCATGGGATGGGGCATAGTCTGGTCCCAGATGATGGAGAAGATGACATTTTACACATGGGGGTAAGTTTTTCTTTCCTCCTTATATCATGACATGCACCAAGTGGCATACTTGGGGGCCCGTAGCATTAGGGCCAATCTGACATTACTTCACATCTGAGCCTATGAGCACATAGCGGTGTTGTGGCCTACTATTTTAGATGTTTAGAAAGATCAATACCAGCCCATGGTCTACATATATGAAGGCATGACCACACTCCACTATACAGGTATTAAATACATCTTGTACTAGAGGCAGGTCATTGATGAGATGACAATATTTAGGTGGAGGCCTTGGCTCCACTATCATAGATGGCATGATGATGATGAGCAGCTATTCTACTGATGTTAGACCTGGTACATGTAGGGGAAAGAGAACCATATGATAGAGATTCACCTCCCCGATGGAGTTTCCCATTAGTTTGGAGAGGTGCAAGATGCACTTGATGATGCATATAGAGCTATTTTTTCTAGGAGAGCATGAGAGACTTCTTGGGGGCAATGGATCTAGCCCCAAGTGGTGATTAATTAGTTCAGGAATTTTTTGATGCAACCATGGGTTTACTTTGATGGTCCCCAGGATGCAGGGATGACACAGGAATATGATCCCTACTAGCAGACTCACGCCCTAGTTATATTTGCATTGTTGATAGTTCCCACAATAGGCAAGGGACGGATCAAGGGGGCTCATGTTGGCCAAATTATATTGCAACCATCATAGCAGCCACAAGATGGGTAGGACATACATGATGGGCATAATGGACATGTGCCCTTGGTACAACCAGTGGATCATAGGTTACCACAATAGCCACCATCAAGTCTTGATCCACGAGACGCACAAATAGTAGCCCTACAAGCACAAGTTCAACTCTTGACAGGACAATTATAGTAGGCTGCGACATAGATTTAGGAACTGACACATAAGAGGGATCAAACTAGGTAGGAGGTGGCTAAGGAGTGATAAATGAAACAAGATGCAAAACTTGTTTTGGCACTAGAGATAGGGCACCAATAGAAATTAGAGGCCACCACATAGTAGGCATAGGGATAGTTGATGCTCCCTGCTCAGATGTATGGGAGAGCCATGCAAGAGGCTTCCTATTATAGGAAACTATATTATCAACCATGTCTACAAGAACACCGAGAGACAGATTTCTTTCATATCAATCAGGTGGCACCAAGAAGGTCTCGTGGGGGGCCATCAAGTAGGCCAATAGGATCTCACTGCTAGAGCCAGGGGAGTCACCGTAGTGACCACTAGAGTGAGGGGAGATTTGGGTATTGATCTTTCTTAGACACTTTTTTTATGTCCAGTCTAATTATATGATGTATATACATTCATTAGCTGAGTTTTGATTAGCCTCTTGTATATTCCTTATGATGACATTACACACCTGATTCTGATTGTATCATAGCATTCGCCTTTTTTGATATATATATGAGATGGATCTAATTTATATGATGTGATGTTATTGTATTTCTTGTGTTATGGATGTATAGATGCATATGATATATATGGATGTGATTAATGATTATGCATTATGATTATGTATGGATGCAATGTGATGGATGCACTCTTTTTATTTATGTTGATGTGATATGTGATGATCTTTGTATATGACATGCAATGTTTATGAGATGGATGCAATGCAATGGATATGTTATCTTCTTTTTCAGTATATTTTGTATGTATGGATGCATTTCGATATATACTGTTTGAATGTAATGTATGGATTATGATGATAATGCAAAATGTGATGATTTTTAAGATTCTTAGAATAACAAATCTATATAATGCTAAACACTTAAATGATGATGCAAATGCTAATTGAGATGGATTAAGATGCTTAGAATAGTAAATATATATTATACTAAACACCTTAAATGATAATGCAATTGATGGATGATGTTTCTTATTACGATGATATGTATGATTATGCAGGATGTTAACGGTTTGTCGATGCAAGATGGATGTAGATAGATTTTTGTTGAATGTCATGATACCATGTTAGTATGAGGAAAAGATAGAAGAAAGAGAGAGATCAACCCTTGAATCCGAGAAGATGTAGAAGTCCAACAATTTTATGAGTCATCAAGACTTTATTAGATATGATGATGAGTGACAATGATGTATTTCTTATCTAGGGATTGTGGATATAAATGGCACAACTTTCCTTATGGTTGATAACACATAGATATGATGCATCAAGTTACAGACAACTAGGATGTCATGGTATCTAGTGTGATGGAATTTTACTTAGAAAATAGATAGGAATATTCTTGTTCACACTTGCCATACGAAAACCTTACTAGGATGTATTTTAGAAGTTTCAAGCATCTCGGACCAAAACATGGAAAGGCATAACCTAACAATGTAATAGTCAACAAGACATTAAAAACTCCTTCCATACACACCTACCAAAGCGAGTATTCACCAAGTTATATTATAAGAGAATCCAAAAAGCATAGCAAACAAAAGATAATTGATCAACGACCCAGTCCTTTCTTTCTAAATATTTTTAGATAGACATCATCAAGAGGTCATGGGAATGGGTGCAATAAGATAAATCATAAGAAAAGATCAAGTAAAAAAACAAGCTAATGTTCTTCATACCTCTAGCCAAGACTAAACTATGGAGATGTTTGATGTTGATGCACGTTGTAGGAAAGATATATCATAGGACATGATGTTATCAGATGATTATGAGACTAACGGGATGATGGGATATTGATACCAAGAGTTGACCAACTTGTTTACCTGTTGACCTAGACTTAAGACATTGTTGTTTGAGTTTACACTTTTGCATTTTCTATACTTGTTTATGATTTGTGTTGTTAAATGTTGAAGATGACAATTGATTTATTGTGAGAAGATTTTGATTGCGAGTGAATGTGAAATGGGATGTATGATTTTGGTTTTTTTGAATGTTTTGGTATTTTAAAATGTTATGAGCCTATTTTGGGATTTTTAAGATGTTTTACAAATGTTTTGATTTTTCAATTTTTCAATGTTTTGGTATTTTCTAAGATTTTGACCAAGAACCTAACCTAAGGACCAATACTAAGGGCTTCAAGGGATTTATCAGATATTAGCCTCACCTACGTTATACATGTAGATACCACTTAGTTCAACTAACATAGACCCGTTTATTGATGAGATATGAACAATTGGATTGGCAGTTTATTATGATAGACACCTAAAGGTCTGGCCTAATGCCTCAAGGCCTAATCAGAGATTAGCCTTTCCTTCATTTAACCTCAGAGACAACATAGTTCAATATGACAACTATTTTTTTGACTTTTTCTATTTTTGACATGTTTTTGAATTTTTAAGTTTTATGAATGTTTTTGGATTTTTGGATGTTATGGAAGATTTCAAGGATATGCATGAATCTGGTCCTATGGACATGCCCCCAACATGATAGACTACCCCGATATGGGTAGGACAAAATGACTTTAGGAATGTGCCAAGTAGTTCTAGGATGGGACATGATACCGATGCAAGATCAAGCTATGATGCAAACGTGGATGGGTGAATGGAAGAAATAATGGATTGTGATAGGCGAAGGTGATGGAAAGTGATGCAAAATAGGCCAATGAGTCGATGGTGGATGGAAAGTTCTTATTTACACAAGGCATCTAATTTCTAGGCTTTCACCAAGGTACTTAACCAAAGCGCCACTAAAGTGGTTTTCACTAGAGGATAATTTATTTTCTTTACTGTTTTCAATCCCTTTTCTATTTTTTTAGGATTTTGATATATTTTGATTTTTTTGTATTTTTGGGTTTATACCTTGCAAGCTTAGGCATAATTTTTTTCAGATGGGACATATTGATGGGCTCCTGCAGAGGGTCTCCCTTTGGTGTGGATAACTGATATGCTCCTAATTTTTAACTTTCCATGATGATGAAGGATCCCAAGAAATTTGGTTCAAACTTGCCCTTGTTGTCTTGATTTGGCACATTTTTCTGATTTTCTTTCAACATGAGCTCTTTGACCTGGAAGGACCGACTCTTGATCTTCTTATTGTAGCTCCTTTTGAGATGGTTATGATAAACTTGTAAGTGGTTCAAAGCATTCATGCATCGTTCATCCAATAACTCCAGCTCATTCAACCATGACACTCGATACTCCTCATCGGTGATAAGATTCTACAATGATATTCTTAGGGATGGGAGCTCAACCTCAATAGGAAAAATGTTATTTGATCCATAGACTAGGGAGAAATGGTTCGTACCTGTAGGTGTGTGAATACTTGTTCAGTAGGCCGATAAGGCGGGGTTTAACTGCAAGTGCCAGTCACAACCAACTTCATTGCACATTTCCTTGAGGAATTTTAGGATGGTCTTGTTGGAATCCTCAGCTTAGTCATTACCCTAGGGGTAATATGGGGTGGAGAAGTGATTTTGGATATTAAATTTTTTGCATAGCTCATGAATATCCTGGTTCTTGAAGGGTGTTCCATTATCAGAGATAAGGGCTTGTGGAACACCGTAATGACAAATTAGGTAGTTTAGGATGAATTTAGAGATCTAATTTCTTGTGATATAGATCATGGGAATGGCTTCTACCCACTTTTTGAAGTATTATGTGGTGGTGATAATGAACTTGTGTCCATTAGATGAGGTGGGTGTGATTTTTTTGATGAGATTGAGTCCCCATTGCAAAAATGGCCAAGGTGTTATGATTGGTTGGAGCTCCTGATCTGGTGCATGAATGAGGTCCCCATGTTGTTGGTATTGCATATATTTCCTAAAATAGTCATGAGCTTCTTTCTCCATAGTAGGCTAGTAGTACCCTATCCTCGGGAGTTTCTTAGCCAAGGTCGTACCACTAGAGTGTGAACCAAAAATATCATCATGTACCATTGTTAAGGCAGTTAAAGATTCCTTGAGGTTAAGGCATCGTACTAGGGTTCCTTCGATACTCCTACGGTAAAGGGTGTCTGCTAAGATGATGAAGCAGGATAAATTTTTAATGAAGGTTTTCTTGAGATTCCAGTGATGTCAGCCGGGATGAATCCTATTTTCAAGTAGGTGAATATTTCATGGTACCAAAGATCACCGAGACCAATGATTTCGCAAACGAACTCATATTTTGGTACCTCAAAAGATGGTACGAGAAGCTGCTCTACAAAAAATTCATGTTTATGGATGTTCCTTGGGATATGTAGTAATGATCTGAATGTAGCCATAGCATCAACTACTCTGTCGTTTACCCTTGGTATTTGCTTAAATGTTATGTCAATGAAGAACTCTTTGAGATCCTCCACCAGCTTTTTGTACGGGGTAAGCTTATCATCCTTAGTTTGATATTCATTATTGACTTGATTGATAATCAGTTGTGAGTCCCCATATACCTTTAATGCCATGATTTTCCATTGTACCATAATTCGAAGTCATATGAAAAGAGCTTCATACTCTGCAATTTTATTGGTGCAAGGGAAAGACACCCTATATGATTTTGGGATATAATATCCTTGTGGTGTGATGAAGAGGATTCATGCCCTTGACCCATGCTATGTGTAGGACCCATCAAAGTATACTTTCCAATGTTTTGCGACATTCAAGAGGAAGATTGACTCATATGGAAACTCTTATACCATTGGGTTCTCAGCATATATAGGTGCTTTGACTAATTGATCTGCAATTACTTGTCCTTTGATAGCTTTCCAATCCAAATATTCAATGGCATACTCTGTTAATATCATAACCCACTTAGCCATTCATCCTATGATTGTTACCTTAGAAAGCAGATACTTTAGGCGGTCTATCCTGGTAATGAGCTTTATTTGATGAGCAAGCATGTAGTTTCTAAACTTATGTGAGGCAAACACTACTACAAGGAAATATTTCTCAATCAATGTGTAGTTTATCTCGTGTCCCACTAAGGTTCTATTCATATAGTAGATGGCACTCTCTTTTCCCCATTTCATCATGTTGAGCTAGAAGAGCACCAAGAGTTGTCGTCGTAGCTGAAATGTAAAGGATTAGTGGTTTGTTCTGGATTGGCGACATGAGGACTAGTGGTGTTAGCAAGTATTATTTGATTTAATTAAATTCTTGATCACAATTCTTGTCTCATTTGTATGTTACCCCTTTTTGAAGGATATGAGAGTATGGGATGGTCTTGTCTGCCAACTATGCTATGAATCTTTGGATTGATTGAAGCCTTCCCTGTAGACCCCTTAACTGTTTTACTATCTATGGTGATTCCATGTTGAGGATTTCTTTGAATTTTTTTGGATCTATTTTGATTCCTCTCATTTACACAATATATCCTAAGATGTTTCCTGAAGTTACACCAAAGTCACATTTCTTGGGATTTAGTTCTACCTTATATTATTCTAGTTTGTCAAAGATTGGGCCTAGTGTCAATATATGGTCTTGACATTTCCTTTACTTGGCTATTATGTCATCCACATAGTCCTCTACATATTTATGGATCATGTCATGAAATATCAAAGTCATATCTCATTGATATGTAGCTCTAGCATTTTTTAGCCCAAATGGCATCATATTCCAACAATACGTTCCTCATGGACAAGTGAAGGTTGTTTTATGTTGTTCATCCTTTGTAATAATAATCTAGTTATATCCTAAAAATACATCCATAAATGATAGCATTCCATGCCCCATCGTCATATCTACAATCATATCTATGTTGGGGAGGGGGAAATCATCCTTAGGAAATGCTTTATTTAGGTTTTTGAAGTCGGTGCAGATTCGGATGCCCCCAGCGGGCTTGGAAATAGGTACAAGGTTAGAAACCCACTCTGGATAATCAATGGGTTAGATGAATCTTGCATCAAGGATTTTCTGTATCTCAAGTCTGACCAATAAGGTGATTTGTGGATGCATCTTTCTCAATTTTTGTCTCACTAGTTTTTCCTCAGAATATATTGCTAGATGATGGACCACTACCTCTGGATCAAGGCCTGGCATGTTGGCATATGTCCATGAAAAGTTCACTTTCCTTTCTTTTAGAAATACTGCTAGGTTTTCTTATTCTTTGGTCAAAAGTGACTCAGCATAGAAAGTGATGTGTGGGGTCTCTTTGGTTCCCAAATTTATTGGGTTGCATTTTCTCGCCAAGATTGTTGACTTCTCTTAGTGAATGGAACTAAGGGGAAGATTGAATCCCTTATCCTTTGGTGACTTAGAGAGGTTTTCACCATTGGATACATCCTTTATTTTTTCTATTTTGGGATCAGAAAGTGCCACAATGTGGTTATCACTTAAAGATCGAGAAGTTACTCTTAGATTTTCAATTTTGTGACTAAGAGATTCAATCGTTTCCCTGTACTACGCATGTGTATCCAACTCTATGTTGAACCCTACTTTGTGATCTCCATATGGTAGATTAACCCTTAATATTATGAATTGCAAGATAGCCTCATCATTTTCAAATGTATCTAAGATCAACGGTCCTCATTGGTCATAGTCAATGAGTTAGGGGTAAACGAGCTTTTAGTTCGGTGACTTGGTTATTTGACTTGAAGGACATGGTGGAGATCATGAAAAGAGAGGAATACTCAAATATCATGGGTAGGTCAGAGATGGTCTCCTCAAAGGGACTACTAAGTGATACGGGTACTAACGAGGAAGCTTTGACAATTTTAAGAGGAGCACTTTTTCCAAGTATGGTTATCTTCTTAGGGGTACATCTGAGGCCAATATTTTTAAGGCGCTTCTCAGGAATGATAGGTTCTAACAAGTTGTTATCATTTTTCTTGAGCTTCTCATTTTTTTTGTTAACCCTATCCAAACATTAACGGTAACCCCTTGTTGTTCTCATTCATCAGGAGAATGGTTGCAGGTTAGTTATCTTGATATAGGAGACCTGAGACATCTTCTTCGTTCACAACGTCCTCGGTCAATTCCCCCCACTTTTTAAAGGTGGTAGGAGATGAATTTTTGGAGTGTGCCTTCACTAGGTTGTGGTTTTCTATGAGATTAGGACATTGAGGTAATTCTCCCACAACATATGCACCTTTCTACAAATTATAATCCCCACATCCATTATCTTTTATTACAACTTTGATATTTGAGATGCTTTGAATGATGGGTTTCTTTGTCTCAGAAGTGGAAGCTTAAGGTGGATGGATCAATATAGGGAGATGTAGGTCCCTCATCATTTTTTGGAACTTGGGGACTCTGGTAATACTTGGCTTCCAAATTCTTGCAATAATAGAAAGGTTTGGGTCACCATGGATTGTGAATTCTTGATCTTGGTAGGGGAATTTTACATATTGGCGGAATGTAGATGCAATAGCTTGCATCCCATGGATCCATGAACATCCTAGAAGAATATTGTAGGAAAACTCAAGGTCAAAGACCTAGAAAGTGGTTTCCATGATTGTCATCCCCACTTGAATGGGGAGTTGAATGGTACCTTGAGACACCCGTTCTTCGTCATCATAGGCCTTGATGGTGATACCTTTCCCTTTTTCAATGACATCCTCTGAGAACCCTAGATTCTTTATTAGCTACAAGGTACAAATATTTTAGCTTGCACCCCCATCCACCAAGACTTGTTTGACTTTATTCTTATGGACCAAGATCTCAAGGTGAAGTGCACGGTTATGTGATGGTTGATTCAGGAGGTCATGCTCAAAAAATGTAAGGAGATGTGATGTAGTGATGTGTCCGGCCATAGCTTGAAATTGGTATGCATTAATTTCTATGGGAATGGAGGGTGCAGCCAATTATTTCTTTAGGATGTCCCTATGTGTAGGCAATATTTTAAGCAACTCCATGATGGAGATTTGGGTTGGAGTCTTTTTTAATTTCTCTAAGATGATATAACCACTAGGGTTGGATTTTGGATTTGTAGGTGGTTCCCTAGGTGGTAGTGATGGTCCTAGGATAGAAATCTTGTTGCTGCATATCGTGACTCCACACTTAGCTCTAGGTCCTTTGATATTGACAACCATTACAAATTCATCCAATGATGCTACAACATGGTCATAGATATGGTTTACATTTGTACAAATTTCCTTTTCCATTGTTCTTTCCCTTGTTGTGATCGGGCATCAAATTCGTGTATATCTTGAGATCTTGATTCCTCGTTGGTTTTTCAATGGTTATAACTTTATCGCCAATCAGATCTTGGATAAGATTTTTTAGTCTCATACAACTAGTTGTTGTGTGTCCCTTTATTTTTTGAAAATCATGAAGGTTCTTCTCATTATACCAAGGTCGTTTAACTTGAAGTTTTTGGTAATTTTCATAAACAAGGTGTGATGAGGTTTTCTTGTACTAGTTGTTGCATGATAGATTCAATGGGTTCCCCTAGTGGTGTATATTTTGATTTTGTGGATATTTGTTCTTTGGGGGTGGTCCCTCTTGAGCGTTCACATTATTGAATGTTTGATTATTCGATTGTTGTTGTGGTGGGTTGGTTTGTGGGGTGTTTTGATGAATGGATTGTTGGGTGTTGATTTGTGGGTATGTTTGTTTTTGCGCATTCTGTCTTGGAGCACTAATTAGAACTTTTTTGTCAATTACACCATTGTTGGTGATATTTTTGTTCTTGACCCAATGCAAGGTTTATCATTGTAGCCATCCAATGGTCTATTGTCTTGATATGCGGGTGTGCACCCTTGTGCTATGAGGGATCTTTCAATGTTGAGAGCATTGGGGATTAGTTGGTCATATGTCGTGATGCATTCATTTTCACATGGAAGGAGAAATCCCCTTCGAGGCTAGAGATAATGGTTCCAATTTTTTTCTCTTTTGCAATGGACCACTTTCTCTTGTTGGCTCTAGATCTCCATCATTGTAAAAAAACCACAAATGTCTCTCCCTTAGCTTTTTTGAGACCAGAAAGTTCCTCTAGGCTGACATCCATGTCGAGGTTGAATGAGTAGTTCTCTATGAATAGGTCCATGACTTCTTGGAACTTTTTTATTTGAAGAGCTAAGCGAGAGAACCATTCCATTGTGGTTCCAACAAAACTTCAGGGAAAGAGTCACATCAGATAGGAATCAGCATATGCTACTTCCATACAATTTACATGGAATTCTCTAATGTGATCCTCAAGATTTCCTTTCCCTTGATATTTGTCAAATTTTGGTATTTCAAACCCTGGTGGGAATGGGACCATAGAAATGTTCCTATCGAATGGATAGGGGCACAAATCCTATTAGGTGTTTGATTTTTTTGATTTTTCAGATTAAATATCTTGTATTTTCTACGAGAGTAATTTGACCTGCATGGAAAGGTCATTTTGGGGATCAGGTGGTGGGATATGCATGTTTTGGGATGGTATGGTTTGTTGGGTGAAGGATGGGGTGGCTTTCATGTTAAGGTTCAAGGAATTTTGCTACGTGTTTTTGAAAGGTTGTTAGAAGCTTTGTTGTGCAAGCAACGCTTGTTGGTATGCATGTTGTTGTTGTTGGGCTTGTTGTTGTTGTTGTGCCAATACTTCCTGTTGTTGGGCCTATTGTTGTGTTGTTTTTTGTTATAAGGATTTTTGATAGGCTTGTTGTTGTAACAATGCTTGCAGTTTTTTTCTTGGTATTGAGCTTGTGCTTGAGCTTGTGCTTGGGCTTGTGCATGTGCTTGTTGTTGTGCATGTTGTGTGGCTTGTTTTTGTTGTAGCACAACTTGTGCTTGTGCTTGGGCTTGCGCTTCAACTTGAGCTTGATCTTGTGCTTAAGCTTGTTCTTGAGCTTTTTGGGCTTGAAATTTTTGTAAGGCCTTCTAGTAAGCTTGTCGTATTCTTGCAATGTGATACTATATTGATTTGTTGTATTTGAATTTAGAGGTGGAGGTGGGGGATTTTGAGGAATGGTGTGAGATGATTTGACAAGAGGTTGTTGGGATGTTTTTTCAGGTGTTTGTTGAGTGATGACAAGGGGTTGAGTGGTGGATGGTGTATTTTATGTACCAATCCCTTGTGAGACTAGACCTTGGGATGTTTGAGGTGTTGTAGATGATGTGATGATTGGTTGATAGATTTGGGTTGATGCCACTTGGTGTTGCAATATTCGAGACACATTTGGAGGATTTGGTATGATATATGTGTTGATTTGATTTTTTCGTGGGGGGTTAATCTAGTTTGGTTGATTTTGGATTGGTATGTTTAATTAAAGGATTTTCCCTATACCTTGAATTGGTGTAGATGATTATGTCAAGATAGGGAATGGTGGGTAAATTTTTGATTTGTTACCTTGTGTAAGTGATGATGAAGCATTGAAGGTACCCACTTGTCCATATAATTCCACTTGTCCTTGTGATATGTTGAGATTGTAGCCTTGTGTATCAATGGAGTATGCATGTGATGCACAAAAACAGGATGGATTGCCTGTCTCATGGAAGATTAATGGTACATATGGTTGTTGGGGGTCCTTTGGGATGGTGTTTGGCATCCCTAATAATGTGTTGGATTCCAAATTTTGGTTTTGGAAAGTGGGTTCCCTTGAAGGGCTTGGAGTAGTGAACTTCCCTTTGTGATCATAGGTTGACTTGGGGCATCAGATGATGATGTTTGATTGATTGGTTGGATAATGCCTAGAAATGAAGGTGTGAATGATGTTGGTGGTATGCTCCCTAAATGTTTTTCAATAATGGTTCTTACATAAAAATAAAAAGGTATTTTATCCCCTTCTTTAGCTAATGCCAACATGTATTGGGTGGGATTTAGTCTCATGACTATGTTGACAAGTTTGTGCATTTCAAGATTTTGGACTAGTTTGAGTATTTCATCTTGGGACATCTCTTTGAAGTTCTTTGTGACATCCTACACTTGACATCCTCCCTCTTGAGTATCTTGACATAGTTGAGGGGGTTAGGTGGAGGGTTGATAGATACCCTAGGGTTGAATTCTATTTAAATTAAATGACTTGAGGTTGATGTTTCTTTTTTTTTCTCTATGATCTTGTGTTGTGACCTTGTTTGGACCATAAAATTTGGATCACCTTTTAGGAATATGTGGGATGAAAATTTAACTCCTTTGGTTGATCTAAAATTTAGGTAAAAAAATAAATTATAGGATTTTGTAAGGATCAAATGATGATTATGTGATAAATGAGGGCTGAGTGATATTGATGTTTGAACTTTTGAGAACTTTGGATAGATACTAGACCTTAGGATTTTTTTATTTTTGACTAGTTTGATTTGGATGATGAGCTTGTAGATCCCAATATGTCGGATGTGATCTTAGGATGAACTTGTCCAAAAGGGGTGCTAATTTAAATAAGTGTGTGAGAAAGGATTCGTTCCCACACACCTAACTAAACAAGATGATTTTTATTTTTGGTCTAAGGATTTACCAAAAGTCTAGCATAGATGATTTTTCCAAAGTTCTAAAAGTTTTTTGTGATATGGGTTTCAATAAATGGAGGTGTTGGCTTTGATCCTAGATGAACCTAGAAAGACTTTGTTTAAAATACCAAGGTGTTGAAGAACATGCTAGATCTCTAAAGTTTTCAAATCCTATGACCAATGTTTTTACTTAAATGAGAGGTTCATATTGAGTACACATGTCCGAATTATTCAACGGAATAATTCTATAAAACATTGATACCAACTTGTTTATTTTGTGGTATTGTCTTAGGATACTTTTCTAATGTACTTTGAACTATGATGTCTAAGTTTTCAATGGCAACAAGTAGACCTTCTTTTTTAGAATTTTGACTTTGTGAGAAATCATGAAGACAAGCACATGTGTGTGGTTTAATTTTGTTCTTATCTTGATTAAATGAGTTCTTTTTACAACACCAACTTGTCTTGGTTAAATTTCAAACTAAATGTCTATGTCTTAGCTCCTTTTCATTCCACAAGGTCCATTATGTGAAATTCAAAGAGTCAAGGCCATAGTTTCCCAAGGTTGACTTTGAAGAGAGAAATTTGAGATATGAGCCCAAGTATTTAGAAGCCTCTAAGGATAAAATCCTTAGGGACAAGCAGTAATAATTGGAATCTTCAAAGGTATTCACTCTTTCCAAAGGGTTTGAAATTTGGATAATTTTTTAGTGTTTGTTTCAATTTTTTAGAACCAAGCACTATGTTCAACTAACTTGAAAAATGCACAATCCTAGGCTAGAATAGATACTACTTGTTGAGTCCCCACTTGGATTTCTCCAAACACCAAGACAAAGTGAACAAATAGAGATTTAGTGGCACTGGCTCCCCCTTACACAACACACACTTCTTGGGTGCACCAAATCTCAAACCCCGAAGTATTTTTTTTTTCCAACTATGAATAGTGCAATGTGGGGCAGCTTCGGAATGACCACTCCTGCACCAACAAGCATAAAGGTTTTTTGGCCTCTAAAATAATGGTTCTTAGTTGATAATCTATGACATGGCACCTTGCAAGTGTCTAGCAAGCTACTAAAGGCTTTAATCAATCTTACTAGGGGCTCTTATACATTTTACGATAGTACCCAATTCTAAATGATACTATACGGCTAAGCCCTACATACCATAAGGACTTGATAGTTTATTCTTATCCATTTATATATCGGCCCCAGTGAAAAAATTATTGGAATCACCTTTGAGTTCTCCTTTCAGATGTCTCTCTTAGGTAGGCCCCTCTAAAGGTAAACAATAAGCATGAAAAAAACAATGCCAGGAAATCTCCGAGATCACACTAGGTGCGAGGAGAGAGAAAAATGTTTTTTCCTTACATAATCATAGTGTTCATTTTAAGAAACCCAAAACCAAATGTGTGGGTAATTATACAAATGTTACAAGATTTTTTTGATTCTCAAGACCACCAAATGGTGCAAGAGAAGAGCATACACACTAGTGGAGCCCCTAAAATTTTCCTGGTTCCACTAAAATTTTGTGATTAAACCCTAATAGTCATTGCCCTAGGGTTGAGGTTTTACAAGTTAGTCATGTTTGCATCCTTGTTTGGTCTCCAAGCTTCTATTTTTGTGTTGACAAGTTGTATCTGGTTCTCGATCTTTACATAATATTTCATGTCCTTAGGTCTCGTGGTTTTACCAGCCCCTTCATATTCTTTCCCGTCGTAACTAGGTGGACCCTTTTAAAATAACCTTCAGCGCACATGCTTCAAATATTCCTTAAGTCAGGCTCTAAGTGTTTGCATCACCCATCTCCTGTTCATTTTCAAAGTTCCTTGTGTAACCCGTGATGAGCAATGCCCTCTCTCCTTTTTCCATCAGCCGCCTATAGTCCCTCGCATGTTTGTTTTCCTCCACGGGGAAGTAACACCCGATGAGCGATGTGGTCAATATTTTAACTATCATCAGTTGTCTTGTGCATATTGAAGTGGAACCTATGATCGTCAATGCCTAGGTTGTGTTCCATAGCTGAGGCGTAACGCTTCACTAGTTGGCGTCGGTCTACGAAGGGACAACGCACGATGCATGATGAACGAAGTATGTGGCACTCGAGGATTTATATAGAAATGCATCGCTGACTCCCCAACTATCACTTGTTGTCCTTTGTAGCTTCAGGTGGAACCTACGACCGTCGATGGGTTGAGTTTCTCCCCATCACTCGGGCTTAGTTTGTCACAGGTTAGGATTGGTTGGGAGAATTTTGATGCACAATGAGCGATGCAGGCAGTTGTTCATGGTTCAGATCATTCCACGACTGAGATCAATGTCTGATGTCTCATCGTTGGCCTTGGTGCTATTGCTTGATGAGACTCTTGTGGAAAGGATGAACTAGCGATGAGCGATGTGTTTCGATTTGTGGCTCAAATTTACCCATGATTATCAAGATGGATGGCACGCATGTCAAAGATGATGGAGTTAAGATGTTGTCATGTATGTGGCAGTTTTAAAGCACCTCTTCGTTGTTTCTAAGTACAACTTATAAAGCAAGTGGTGATCCTTAATGATCCTCATTAATCGAGTTTTAATCTAGGACGATCGACAGCTGAGATGCAACATGCAAGTGATTGAATTTTTCAGTCACGCAAGCGAACCAGGATGGCCATTAATTACAACATGCCTTGAATTCCTCTATTTAATGAGGATTGTCATGCTGATTATTTATTCATTTGCTTCATTCAGTGCATTTGGCTAATTCTCACAGGTGTTGGGGTAGTAAATTTTACTTCCTGGTAAATTCTCGCCAAGGTGGTGTACTGGCGTACTGATCCATATGTTATTCATGCTATGTTTTAGTGACCTCTTTTGTATCTGGTGCTGGTGTAGCTCACATTTTTTGCACATAGGAACATATTGGAGACTGTAGCTGGTATTTTTCTCACATATCTAGTGATGGGTTCGTGTTGCGTATAGGATGAGTTGGCCAATTTCTTCTTCTACGCCAGTGCGTAGGTCATGGCAGTTGAGCTTGCAGGAGCTGTTGGTCCATGAGCTAGAGGCGAAACTTACTCAGGTGAAAATGCAAATTGTCCCGAGGGCTAGGAGGACTGTTCGCAAAAGGGTCACAAAAAGTATTGTCAGAAACACCTACAATCTTTAAGAAAGGACCTGCTCAGAAGAATTGGTCAAGTTTAAAGGGAAAGGGTTTGAAGTTTTTGTGAAAGAACTAACGAGAATGGATACAAACCCTAGGGTTTTTTTGGAGAAACCTAGCTCCTTGGTCATAATTAGTGATAGCTCTTCCGAGGAGGGTGAAAGAGTTGGCCTTGGTGTTGGCCATTGCCCTATTTCTCTAGTGCCATATACTGACTCAGACAATGCGGTGGTGTTTACAACTCCACTCTCTTTGAAGAGGCCTAGGGAGTTTTTCATTCAGTGGCTGGCAAGGTTGGGTGACACCCATGTGTCTTTCCTAGTGGTACTTGGTTCCTCGATGTGGTGATGTGTGTTCCTATGTGGTTTGTTCAAAGGTTTTTTGTTGCTGGTGTTGATGGTGAATTCTCCCATTTTCTGGCAATGTGCATATTACGATGGTGGTGCCTTTTGGAAGGCTTGTGTGGCATCTTCGACTAATGGTTTGGTGCTTCTTTTTCCTTTTTGTCTTTTTCTTTCTTGTGGTGTGTAAATAAAAATATAACGGTTTGGGAATGAAACCCCACAAGGTGAAATGACTTCGAAATTATCAAAAATGTAACTGTAATGAGCCCTTTTCTTGTTGCTCCCTTGGCCTATAAAAGGGATTTCAAGGCTCATTACAGAGGGGTGTGGTCGGATTTTGGGTCGAGAAATGACTTAGGTAGAATGCAGAATATTAAAGCAATACATAATGTATATAGGATAGGATAGAATATTGTCTTGGGTCCAAGTTTTGTATATGATGTTCTTAAATATTTTTGCATGAATTTATGGCATTAAAGAAAATATGTAAAACTAAAGCATGTGCTCTCCTGTAAGCACTTATTACATATTATAAATGGAAAAAAAAGTATCTTTTCATTTATCTTTCAATGGTTACTTGAATCTATGATTATGTTCTTGTTTTGGCCAAAGGGATTAATTAAAATACTTGAAAGGAATTATAGGTTTGTAAGCAATTGCTCAGGATTCTGATAAGAAGTCATGTTTTAAGAACTGTGAGTTTTCATAGTGTAAGGAATTATGAAGATAAGCCACTAAATCATGGTTATCTAGTTTATGCATTACTAATTGTCATATATTTGAATTTATTCCCAATTGAATAAGACACTAGTCTATTTGTTGTAACGTCCTCTAATCTAATGAAGTAGCCGAAGTACCTAGTCATGGATTCATAATGATGGAAAAATTAAATCAAATTTTATCAATTAGGAGGTGTAAATCTGAAATGATACTCTATTCCTAGCAAATGGATAATTATTTGTGTAAATTTTGACCATACTTTTACTAAATGATGTTTATTTGCATAATAAGGGAACCTATCTGTGTATAATCATTCACCATTGTAATAAAATTCTTGTGAACTCAATTGGGAAATACCCTCCCTGGTCCCACAGAGCCTAACGTGTAGGGGTTTAAGGTTCAAAACCCTTTATCCATCAAGTTGGCTATTCATCTATAGGATTCTTGATGATGAAGGTTGGCTACCTTCTAGAGGCTTCCTAAGGTGTACTGGAAAAACCACCAACAGGAATGGTGACTTTGTTGGGGACAAATTCTATTCTCCAGACGTAGATCCATGTATCATAGAGTCAAATGGTGTGAATAGTGTGGATACTTTGTTCATACTTTGAAGAATTCTTGAACCTGGTCAAAGATTGGGCTGCAGCAAGACTCAAAGGATCTGAAAGTGACTCCACTAAGGAGTTAGACCTAGAATGTGCTTATTTGACAAGAAACTTCATCTCATTTGAATTTTATTTCCTCTCAAGTGGAGGTGGTGAATCTGACTAAAGAACCTGAAAAAGGATGTACTGAAGCTCCAAATCCGTGTGCTTAAAGACAAAGCTAGGTGAATGTTGCAGGAAGGCTAGGTATTTTCACATTATTAGAGAAAAATATAAATATATTTGTAAACAGGTTGTGAGAATTCTTTTGGTTTAAGGTGCAAATGATTCCCAATTAAGTGAAAGAGCACTAGTTAAGGGAAGAATAGTTGAAATTTTCATGTTTCCAAATGAATACTATGGAATTATCTATTAGTATAGAAGGAACATGTAAATCGTGATCTTAAGAAAATAATACATAGAGCTTATGATGAAAGAGGCTTGAGATTTTATTTTGTAAGAGGAATTTGAATATCCCTTGTGAATAATTTGACAAAGCTTGCAAATCTACAATGAGATGTCTTGTTAGACCATGTTTTCTAATAGAAATTTAAGTAATGGGCCCCCCTGTCACATCAGGGAGGTTTTAATAGTGAAAGGTACAATGCCTTGAATTTTAGTGGCATTTGTGGTTACCCAAATGTTGTACCATACAAGATCAGGGATAAGATACCAAGATTTAAGGGTGAACAGACTAAGTCAGCAAACCAACATCTACAGAATTTTGTCAATGTGATGGGAGATTATGAGATAATCTTCAAAGATGTAGTCATGAAGTTGTTTGTTCAATCCCTAAAACGAGATGCTAGAGATTGGCTCTCTTATCTGTTTGCATCCTCAGTACACTCATGGAGAGAGTTTAAGCTAGTATTTATGGAATAGTTTGGAGAGAGGATCGATCATGTCTTGGTCAGGCAAAAATTTATGGACATGGAGAAGGATGACAATGAGCTAGTTCCCGCTTTTAATCTTTGTTTATCAAAGGTAATAAGCGAGATCCCAGCACATATAAGACCAAATCATGTTGAATTTTTGGTCATGTATTTAGGAGCATTTGATTAAAGGATGAGTTACTTTTTGAGAGATAAATAACCCACAACATTACAACAAGCATATCACATTGCCATAGACATTGAAAATAACTTGAAATACTCAATGATGAAGGGATGCTTTAATATTTGTGTTGAATATCCAAGCATTCCCCATGATACTATGGTTAATACATCAATCAATGGAGAATTGAGGTAGGGGGATGAGATCCTTGCTGTTCCAAGCCCATCAATAACACCACATGAATATTATGATGCAACTGAAGGGGAATGTGTACCTATGTTTAAAAAATCTAACCAAGTTACTACAATTAAGAAGTTGTGCGACCTACAAAAGCATAAAGGGTAATCCCCTAACCATATTTTCTCTAGATTCACTGATGCCTTACTCAGTGTCCCTAAACATGTTAGGCCCAATGTCCCAGTATGCATTGATTTGTTTTGTGAATTGTATCAGTCTATATTGAGTGCTTTTCCAAAAGAATTGAAGCCTCATGCCTTGATCCAAGTCATTGATTGGATAAGGGTTATTGAGGGAGTACAGGATGAATATACTAGACAGCTGTCACCTCGTAATGTTACTAGCAAGGCCTAGTATCAAGAGGATCAAGAATCTTTACAATTGAGTCAAGATGATGCGTCAGAGCATGAAAATTTGGTTAATGATGTTGTTTGTTTTGTAACAAACATGTCTTATGGGACACAACATGAAGATGACGAGGTGATGCATGATTTCCTCCCTTGGGATGTTAAGGAAAATGGATGGGGGCAGGAGAAGGCATCACACTTTGATTAGAGACCATGATACACAAACCAGTGGTTCATCTGGTGATAAAATTGATTCAGAGCAGTTTTTTGTTGGTTACAAATCATCTTATCAAGTGGAGATGGAGTCTATGGCTTCGATTAGGGTATGTGTTGGTAATCTTAATGGGATTCAAGTGATTGAGGATGAACAATTCTCCTCATGTGATGATTTATCAGAATGTGGATCCATAATCTTGAGTACAAGTGATGAAGATGATTCTAAGAGGATTCCTTTTTGTTCTTCCAAGGACTTTGATTATTTTCAAGGCATGAAGGGTTGTGAACCACATACCCGAGAGACAGGAGTGAATGTAAGTACAATGAGGATATGGAATAACCCCCTGTATGATGAACCTTCACCAATAGATGATATAACAAGAGATCATCCTCATTGGTGTAGGAATAACCCTCTATTTGTTGTAAATTCTTATGATTTCTTAGTAGATGTGCCTTGCAAAGATATTGGAGATAACACAAATGAGATGATAGAAAGTAAGAGCCAGAATGGTATTAGTGTTTTTTATTTTTTCCACACTGCGGTTAACCTAGATCAATCAGCTTCCCAATCATCAGAGGGATGTAGTGATGAAAGTTCGGGTATTGATGCTAGTCATAAATGGAATGAGGTGATATCTCTCCATAATGAAGGAGATGATATACACCTTGGTAAAGGAAGAGGCTTGCTTTTAGATAGTTTGGTGGTGGATCTGGAGCTAGTTTTATTATGTGATGACATGCAACTGCAGGATGATGTACCCTCTGACCATGTGGACATAGCAGGGTTGTCTATTCTAGCTAAATAAAAATTAAGGATTATAGATGTTCTAGCATATGGTGTTGACCAATATGATTGTGCGCTAGAATTTTTTGTAGACTCCCCTCAGCTTTTGGATCTTATTACAGATTTGTTCCCACTAAGTCATGAAAACACCCACCTCGACTATAAAGATGATTTTATTGAATGTGGATCATTTATTTTTAACATCATGGAGGTTTAGTCCAATATAGAGTAAGGCATGTGTGAAGGTTTCCATTGTGATGTCTAAATTAACAACCAGGAAATTCATGAGTGTTTTACTTTTCCATCTCAATCGGATGAGACTTGGGTCCTTCAAGTTGATCAAAATGAAAGCAATATACAAAATGGGGTTGGGGATGCCAATTGGAATGATGCTAACTTCCTTGGAGTGCTCGACGCATGGATGTTCCCATTGCAGGTAAAGTAGGACAAGGCTTTTGATAGAGGTAAGAATTGATTGTCTTTTTTGTTTGGTGGACTGGGACCACCAAACCATGTCAGAACAAGAGAAGGAAAAGGTATGCACAGGAGTAGTTGTGAGGACCTAACTGATCTAGTTAACTGGTCTGCTTCTACCTGAGATTCTGAGATCTTGTTATTCCTATAGGAGGCATACATCCCCAGTCGGAGTGACTTGTGGAACCCCAAAAATTTTCTTGGTTCCACTAAATTTTTTTGATTAAACCCTAATAGCCATTGCCCTAGGGTTGAGGTTTTACAAGTTAGTAATGTTCGCATCCTTGTTTGGTCTTTAGGATTCTATTTTTGTGTTGACTGGTTGTGTCTGGTTCCCGGTCTTTCCATAATATTTCATGGCCTTAGGTCTCATGCTTTTATTGATCCCTTCATCTTTCTTCTTGTGATAACTAGGTGGACCCTTTTAAAACAACCTTCAGCGCATGTGCTTCACATATTCCTTAAGTCAGGATCTAAGTGTTTGCATCACCCATCTCCTATTCATTTTCAAATTTCCTTGTGTAACCTACATTGAGTGATGCCCTCTCTTCTCTTTCCATCAGCCACCTATAGTCCCTCGCATGTTCGTTTGCCTCTGTGGGGAAGTAACACCCAATAAGCAATGTGGTCAATCTTTTGACCCATCACTACCTTTTTTAACTATCATCAGTTGTCTTGTGCAGATTGAAATGGAACTCGCAACCATAGATTCCTAGGTCATGTCCCATCACTAGTTTCCATTGGTCTATGAAGGGACAATCTGCAACATGTGATGAATGAACTATGTGGTGCCCGAGGATTTATATGGAAATGCATCACTGACTCCCCAACTATCGCTTGTTGTCCTTTGCAGTTTCAGGTGGAACATATGATCATCGATGGGTTGAGTTTCTCCCCATCACCTGAGCTTGGTCTGTCACGGGTTAGGATTGTTAGGGGTGAATTTTGATGCATGATGAGCGATGCGGATAGTTTTTCATGGTTCAAATCCTTCCACGACTAAGATCGATGGATGATATCTCATCGTTGGCCTTGGTGCTATTGCTTGATGAGACTCTTGTGGGAAGGATGAACTAGCGATGGGTGATGTGTTTCAGTTTGTGGCTGAGATTTACCCACGATTATCAGGATCAATGACGTTCGTGTCAAAGATGATGGAGTTAAGATGTCATCATGTACGTGGCAATTTTAAAGCACCTCTTCGTTGTTTCTAAGTACGGATAATAAAGCAAGTGTTGATCCTTAATGATCCTCGTTGATCGAGTTTTAATCCACGGTGATCGAAGGCTGAGATGAGGCATGCAAGTGATTGATTTTTTCAGTCATGCGAGCAAACCAAGATGGCCATTAATTTCAGCATGCCTTGAATTCCTCTATTTAATGAGGATTGTCATGTAGATTGTTTACTCATCTGGTTCATTCAGTGCCTTTGGATAATTCTCATGAGTGTTGGGGTAGTAAATGTTTTTGACTGGTAAATTCTCACCAAGGTGGTGTATTGGCGTACTGGTCCATATGTTGTTCTTGCTACATTTTGGTGACCTCTTCGATATCTGCTGCTGGTGTAGCTCATATTGTATGCACATAGGAATATCTTGGGACCTGTAGCTAGTTTTTTTATCACATATCTAGCATTGGGTTCATGTTGGTGACCTCTTCTTCTACATCAATGCGTAGGTCACGATGGTTGAGCTTGCAGGAGTTGTTGGTCCATGAGCCAGAGGTGAAACTTACTATGTTGAAAATGCCAATTGTCCTGAGGGCTAAGAGGATTGTCTGCAAAAGGGCCACAAAAACTATTGTCAGAAGCGCCTACAATCTCCAAGAAAGGACCTATTTAGAAGAATTGGTCAAGTTTAAAGGGAAAGGATCTAAAGTGTTTGTGAAAGAATTAACAAGAATGGATGCAGACCCTAGGGTTTGTTTGCAAAAACCTAGCTCCCTGGTCATAATTAGTGATAGTTGTTCGAAGGAGGGTGAATGAGTTGGCCTTGGTGTTGGCCATTACCCTATTTCTCTAGTGCCATATACCAACTCAGATGATGAGGTGGTGGTTGCAACTCCACTATCTATGAAGAAGCTCGGTGAGGGTGTTCATTTAGTGGCTGGAAAGGTTGGGTGACACCCGTGTGTCTTTCCTGGTGGTACTTGGTTCCTAGGTGCGGTGATGTGTGTTCCTACATGACTAGTTCAAAGTTTTTTTAGTTGCTGGTGTTGATGGTGAATTTTCCCATTTTTTGGTAATGTGCAAATTATGATGGTGGTGCCTTTTGGAAGGCTTGTGTGGCCTCTCCGACTAATGTTTTGGTGCCTCTTTTTCCTTTTTTCCTTTTTCTTTCCCGTGGTGTGTAAATAAAAATATAACAGCTCAAGAACGAAACCCCACAAGGTGAAATGACTTCGAAATTATCAAAAATGTAACTGTAATGAGCCCTTTTCTTGTTGCTCCCTTGGCCTATAAAAGGGATTTCAAGGCTCATTACAGAGGGGTGTGGTCGGATTTTGGGTCGAGAAATGACTTAGGTAGAATGCAGAATATTAAAGCAATACATAATGTATATAGGATAGGGTAGAATATTGTCTTGGGTCCAAGTTTTTTATATGATGTTCTTAAATAGTTTTGCATGAATTTCTGGCATCAAAGAAAATTTGTAAAACTAAAGCATGTGCTCTCCTATAAGCAATTATTACATATTATAAATGGAAAACAAAGTGTCTTTTCATTTGTCTTTCAATGGTTACTTCAACGTATGATTTTGTTCTTGTTTTGGGCCAAGAGGTTAATTAAAATACTTGAAAGGAATTATAGATTTGTAATCAATTGCTTAGGATTCTAATAAGAAGTCATGTTTTAGGAACTGTGAATTTTCATAGTGTAAGGAATTATGAAGATAAGCCACTAATTTCATGGTTAGCTGATTTATGCATTACTGATTGTCATATATTTGACTTCGTTTCAAATCGAATAAGACACTGGTCTGTTTGTTGTAAATTCCTATAATCTAATGAAGTAGTCGAAGTACCTAGTCATGGATTCATAATGATGGCATTATTAAATCATTTTTTATCAATTCTGAGGTGTAAATTCGAAATAATACTTTGTTCCTAGCAAATGGATAATTATTTGTGTAAATGTCAAGCATACTTTTACTGAATGATGTTTATTTACATGAGAAGGGAACCTATCTATGTAGAAGCATTCACCATTGTAATAAAATCCTTGTGAACTCAATTGGGAAATACCCTCCCTGGTCCCACAGAGCCTAAAGTGTAGGGGTTAAAGATTCAAAACCCTTTACCCATCGAGTTGTCCATTCATCTATAGAATTCTTGATGATGAAGGTTCACTACCTTCTAGAGTCTTCCTAAGGTGTACTATAAAAAACACCAACACACACCTTAGACAATTTACAAACCACAAAACAAAGAAGGTGCAAGTTCTTTTTAATTCTCAAAGTAAAGGTGAGTTCATTTTAAGCACCAAACTGAGTGTGAATTTGCCTTATTTAATTTTACCCCATATAGAAATGTCTAGTAAATTTCTAAGTTCAATTTTTAACTAACTTGGAAAACTTAAGTAAAAGGTTAATTTTAAGCCCAAAGTAATGCTAGTTGGTCCTAAAATAGAAAATGAAGAGCAGAATTGGAAAGCCTAAGATATTATAATGAGCATTAAGAAATTCTTTTAGTTTTTTCCAAGTTGATATTCCTCTTCAATCTAAAAAGGTGGTGTTGCATGCAAAAGAAACACTATATCTGTAGTAAAGGTGGTGCTGAAAATGAAAGCGACACTCTGTTGAATTACAAATGTGGTGCTCTGCAGTAGACAAAGATTGCAAAAGCGGCATAGAAGAAGCAAAGGTGGCGCAAAAACAGAAGTGGTGATCTATCAAAAAGAAAAAATTATCAGTTTGGCCAAACAGACAAAGTTGAAACTCCGGCAAAGGCGGCATGACAGAGAGTTGCAACCACAACGTGATGTGACAAAAGCAACTCGATACATGAAAGCGCTGCTCTATGTGGAAGAAAAGGTGGTGCTATATGTAGAGGTGGTGCTATATGGACCCAAAGGCAGTGTCGCCTTCCTACAGCTGAAAAAAACATTAATTTCAAGCCAAATTTAAAAATTTAAAAATCTTATCCCTCCCTCTAACACCAAAATGTGAGTGCATAATCTACAACTAGCTAACAAGAGACAAATAAACAAGGTCAGTAATGTTAGAAACCCAAACAAAGAATTCCCTATGTGATTCTCAATCAAGCAAAGACAAGAAAACATGAATAAAGCATGAACTAACACAAGATAAAAGCATGTAAACTCATCTAAGTTGATAAAACCTCCATCCCATAGGGGGATTGGCGCTCCTTTGATGTGCAAAGTAGCCCTTTCCTGATCCCTTTCATAAGCTTCAAGATCTTAGATGATTCCAAATGCATGTGATTCACCCCAAATGATGATAAAATCTAGCTAAGATGTGATTAAAATGAGTGAAAATGCCTATAATAAATTTGTGTGAGATTGTGGATCCATTTTAAGTAGAAGAGGCTTATACTTATAGGAGTGAAGGGTTTAAGAATGAGTGAAATTGGTAAATGTGGGATTAAAATAAGAGCCAATAGGAATGTGACACTTTTCACAAGGCTAATGGATGGAGGTGGAGCACCTTTTGGGGAATGTGTAGAGTAAATAGGCTGCAAGAGAATTGAATGAATATGGTTGAGGATTTAAGAGAATGTGGGTGAGGATGTAAGAGAGGTTGATGCCCTTGTAAGAGATAATATGGCATGTAAGAGGGATTAAATTCTTATGTAAGAGGTATTTATGGGTGTGTAAGAGCCTTTTGGAGGGAAATTGAAAGAGAGGGTAGTTGGGAGGAATATTCCTATGAATATGCCATTGTGAGGATAAATAAGATAATTAGATAATTAAAAGAAATTAATTTCATGTGCAATCTGGTTAGTTGACCGTGGGTTGATTTAACTTTAGATGAGTTAAAAGCTAGAGAAATGGGTAATGAGGGTTAGAGAGTGATTAAGAGTTAATTAATCAACTTGAGTGGGTTAAGGGATTTATGACATTTGATTTTAAAGAATTGGATTTATTTAATCAAATGAGAGGACTTAGGGGGATTTAATTAAATGATTTGATTTAATTAAATGGGATGAACATTAGTCAAAATAAGGTGAATCAATCAAATACAGTTAATTATTTGATTAATAGTAGAATTTAGTGAATTTAATTAAATAATAAAGATTATTTAATTAATTGGTTAGTGTAGAAATGATTTGGGAATAAATGATGTTATTTAATCAAAATCAGATGCATAATATCAATCAGGACTTTTTAAGTGTCTACACCTATATCTCTCCACTCCAATGGATCTCCTTAAAGGAGTAAGCTTTTGGGAATATCTTCATGGTAACTGCACATTATTTGGAACATTAACCCCTAGTTGATTTTTTTGGTTAAAATGGGAATTCTAGGTAGTTTCTCTTGTTTTATATCTTTCTATGGTTGAATTTCATTAATATTATAAATTTTATTTATCCATTGATCATTACTAGCCATTTGTGCCTATTCTAAAGCTATCTAGGCTTCAATATATCTCTATATTTCCTTAAGTTGATCAATTAGATCAAGTATTTCATATAATTATTTATCCCTTTTCTCACCTTTAGGTTATATTATAGATTTATCATCATGGAAATTCATTTAAACTCCTTTAGTGTTTGAATAAATAGCCTAAGGAGAAGGACATGGATTTTCCCTTAAATTTCTTACACATGAAGTGGGGATAAAACTTATATCATAGATTTATCATCATGGAAATTCATTTATGCTCCTTTTAGTGTTTGAATAAATAGCCTAAGGAGAAGGGTGTGGAGTTTCCCTTAAATTTCTTACACATGAGGTTGGGATAATTTCCTTCTCATAATTTCAACATGTGACCCATGAGACAATATATTACCTCTATGTTACCTTGGTGGTGAATTAGTACAAGTGGAAGATTTATTCCTTAACTATTTTTTCAAGTATTGTGATCATTTATTGTTTCATTATAATGGTTAGCTCTATTTTTTTAGCAATAGGTGTATCATTTCTTCTTAATTTGACTTAATTTAATGTGATATTTTGGTTTTCCTTTCCATGTTATTAGTAGAGTCATCATAAGTTACAAATGATCTCTTAAATTAACAAATTATTCATCTCTACTTGATGTAATAACATGTGTAAAACCATAGGTATTATGAGTAAGAGACTTATCTATATTTTTAGCCTTCCATTGAGTCTACTATATCCTTGCATCCTTCAAATTCCTTCCTATTTTTTTATTTAGTTCATTTTCCTTTATCCACGGTGTATTTTTATGAATGAAATATCTTTGGGTTTGATCCAGTAGAGTTGTCACTCTTCAATTAAAAGAGAATTTTTTGTCTTTTTAAGAATAATCTACAACAACCATGCAACATATAGTTGCAATCCTCTTGATACTAATATTTTCAAAATGATTCAAAGTATTTAAATTCCTTGGAAATGGTGACATTCTACTATATCCCAAATTAATTTCTCTAGAATCTTATAACTCAACTCAACTATCTAGGCTAGGGGTGTCTCCAAGATAATAGAGTTAGGGTTCATCTGTATATTATGGAGGGTTAAAAGAAAATTGATGATATTGGCTAAAATTTCAATCAATTTGGGCTCATATAAAACCTAGGATGGTGTTCCTATAAGTATACATTAGATAAAATATTTATTAAATTCACATATAATGAATAACTAATGAACTTCACAATAACTATACCTAGATATGAGCTTAACCTTAATAATTATCACTAAACTAAACTCAACTAGTTGCAATAAAACCTCTTTATAGATTAGAAACTATTTTTGCATGTATTCATAGATAAAGTGGTATTATAATCCCTTGAAATTATTTATTTATTTTACTATAGGTATTATAAAATTATAAATATATTGAACATGACTTATTGGATGATTTAATAGTTAGGTTTTGGTTGACGTTTTCTCCAATTTATGATATTGAACCACAAAAATATATGGATCCTAAAAGTATCTCTTATACTAACTAGTGATTAATTTTTAGAATTTTAGTGTGAGTGGAGGGTCAAATCCTTCAAGTTCATTTCCTTTTTGGATTGAAAATTATCATTCAATAATCACAAGAAAACCACAATAAATAATAGTAGAGATATTATGCATACAAACAATATTTACTTAGTGATCCTTCTTTGAACCCATTGGAATTTATTTATAGTATAAAAATAGTATCATATCTAACATAATGAAATAAATTGGAGTGCTACAACACTCTTCAAATATATGATATAATAATACTAGTAATTATGGTGAATTAAAGTTTACTAATAAGAGGGCCTATCACACCTCTATGCTCTTAAACTATCTAAGATTATAAAAAACAACTAGGAATACATGTAGTTATATATGTCAATTATAATATATATATCTCTACAACTTAGAGAGAAAATAAAATGGTGGATAAAATTTTAGAATTTGAAACCCTAAATTTTGGAGATTGTTGGTGTTGTCATTAGTGTTGTCATTGATGTCAACCTCCAATATGGTCAGGGAGAATATTGGATATTGTTGATGTTTTCATTAGTGTTATGGTTTGATGTCAACCTCTAGTATGGATATGATGAGGAATTATTTGTGGTATTGAGAAGGTATTGCATATTTTGTGGATATGTTGAGGAGATGTTTGTTGATGTAGCATGTTCACTTGGTTTCCAAGAGATTTTGAGAAAATTTAAATAATAGAGTGTGCAAGGTGACAAAGGTGTGTTCTATGTTGTGCTCTGCATTTCTTCATGGTTGGACATATTCTTGTGTGGGTTAGGCATAAAAATCAGAGGTGTTTAAAGGTGTTATATCTAGAGTTTCATGTTTTGGATCATGTGGAAATGGAAGATGTGTTTCACAGTTAGTTGCATGTGAAGAAGATTGTCTGGAAGAAATAGAATTTCTTTTCATTTCTCCACATTAAGGTTTCTTATCTTGTGGATCTAGGAACATTATTATATTTTTTGTATCTACCTTCCCTTGGGGTATTGAGTGTTGATTTTCTCCGCAAGATTAGTTCATGTGTTGGATTAATAGTGTATCCTGATGCACAAGATGATAGTATTATTTGTTTCAGATGGTTGTGATAGTGTTGTAGATTAGTATGTTGATGTTGGAATATTCTAGTGTGTTTTATGGTTTTGTCACATGGTTTTCAAGATGTTTCAAGACCTAGTGAAGTATGAAGTTGATTTATTTTTAGTGTTAATTCAGGTTTGGCCAACTTGGCCTGTTAGTGTTATGTGCAAAAGTGCTTCATGGACCCCGGACATAGAGCAAAGTGTGTCAATGTAGATTTGGGTCTTATTTAACCCATAGTGTGGTCCACCTTCACTTATTTTCACCATGAAATATTTTGGTTCTGACCTATTAGGTGTTGCATGTTTGAGGTGCTTACTTTTTATTGAGGCCGACCTTATGAAGTTGTTTCAGATCGCATATGGTATGAATGTAAGGTGAATTATTGGAGATGTTGCAAGGGTGTGTGTGATGATGTGAATTTAATAAAGTGTGGTGATTTGATTGCGAGTTTAAATGTTTATGACTCCAAATGTAGTGAGCGGAAGGTGTATACATTTTTAGTGTGCTTGAAGTTGTTGGAGGTAGTGAGCCAAAGGTTACAAATGGTGCTAATTTGTAGTGGTGGATTTTTCATGTTTCTTTGAGATATTGAATCTCTTCGTAATAGATTCTTCTATCCTCTTTCTATTCCAGACTATGAGTCCTTTAGGCAGTGAGCCCTTGGCAGTGAGCCAATTTTTATTGTAGGAAGTGAGCCCTTGGTAGTGAGCCTATCGCATTTGGTGTTATTATTCATATATATGTGAGCTAATCCTCATCATTTTTTTCCTTGATTAGGTTTCTCCACATAAATTTGGTGTTCTCTTGTGTCTGGTGTAATTGTGTTGATGGTTCACATATTTAATTTCTATTGATTCTTAATAAGGGTTTAAGGTTTAATGACGGTTTTAATATTTTAATGTACAATAGACTCACCCCCTCTTAGTTTTCATGTGTGTCTAAAAATTGGTATCCGAGCTATGGTTCCTTGGAGAAAGCTTAACTGCTTGAGGTGGATCCAGATGGCGCATAGGAAAGGTGTCAAATCTCCTATATTTGATGGAATTAATTATGCTTATTGAAAAGCTAGGATGGAATCCTTTCTTGTCTCTCTGGGTTTTGGTGTCTAGAAGTTATTTGGAACTCGATATACTATGCTTGTTGTTGGTCTGACTAGTTATGATGAGGTCAAGGATTATGAGAATAACGGAAAATCAATAAATTCTATCTTGAGTGGTTTTTTTGATTTAGAACTTGGGAAAGTGATAAGTTTTAAAACTTCTAGAGAGGTCTAGGTAAAGCTGGAGAGAATTTATGAACAAGATGTTAAGATCAAGCAAGCAAAGATGCAAAACTGCAAAGCCAAATTTGAAACCCTAAGGATGTCATAAGATGAAGATATTATAGCCTACATTCTCAAAGTGGTTGAAGTTGTTAATACCATCAATGGTCTTGGTGGTAAGCTAGAAGAAAGTGAAGTTGTGAAAAAGGTATTGAGAACTCTTGTTAAATATTATATATCTAAAGTTTTTGCTATTGAGGAAGCTCAAAATTTGGATCAATATTCTAGAGATCAAATGTTTGGTGCTTTAATTTATTTTGAATTGAGAGAGTTTCATAGGGATTCTACAAGTAAAGAAACTACTTTTAAAGTCATCAAGGTAGAGAAGGATGGTGAATCAGATCGAGATGATCTTGATGAGGTGGAAGAAAATTTTGTAAGGACATTGAAAAGGGCACTAGAAAATACAGAGGTAAGTTACCCTTTAAGTGTTTCAATTGTGGAAAGATAGGTCATTATGCTTCTAAATGTCTAATCAAAGTTGCAAATGAAAAAAATAAGGACCAAAAAGGTAAATCTATCAAGAAGAGTTATTATGTTGAAAAATGCAATGGTGTATATAATGATGATAGTGATGAATGCTTGTTTATGGCTCTAAATATTGGAACTAATTCTACTAATCCTTAAAGATGTGTGAAGGAAAGTTCTCTGGAAATAGGTAACAATATCAAAGGAACTATCTTAACTTATTTTCATGGAAGAGAAGAGAGAAACTACTAGATAATTGATAATGGGTGATCGAATCATATGATAGGTGATAAGAGT
>CM021104.1:172637856-172666491 GCA_007115665.2 Sequoiadendron giganteum | reverse complement strand
TTCAAAAGTATTATGGTGGCCTTGTTAACTTTGGTGATGATACATCTACTCAAATTTATGGAAAAGGTTCAATTAGTTTTGATGGTAAGCATAAGATAGATTATGTTATTTATGTCAACGGTCTCCATCATAATCTTCTCTTTGTAGGGAAAATGTGTAGTAGAGGATACAATTTGGCATTTCAGTATTATGGTTGTGAGATGAGAAAAGGAAGTTCTAGAACTTTTGTTGTTGTAGGAACAAGGACATAATGAAATATTTATCAACTCAAAGGTGGTGGTGTCAATTTCTTTATGTCCCAAATCAATAAAAGTTGGCTATGGCATAGAATAATGTGTCACATCAATTTTGATAGCCCAGTGAAGATCAATTATACTATTGTTGTGAGATATTTGTCAAGGATTATAAAAGCTATCAATGCAATCAGCAAGGAATGACAGTTTGGAAATTATAAAAAGAAGAGATTCATAACTAAAGAATACTCTACCATAGGACCTTTTGAGTTGGTGCATATAGAATTATGTGGACCTACCTAAATAAGAATCTCTCAAGGTGATAGGTATTTTATGTTATTGATAGATGATTACTCTAGAATGACTTGGGTGATATTTCTCAAAGAAAAATTAAAAGCTCTAGATAAGTTTAAAGTATTCAAATCTATGGTTGAGAATTAAATGGATTGGAAAATAAACTTCCTGAGGTTTGACAAAGGTGGTGAGTTCACCTCCAATGAGTTTAATATTTTTTGTGAATATCATGGAATAAAGAGAGTTATCAACTCCTAGGACTCCTTAACTGAATGGAGTTGTGGAGAGGAAGAACAAGACAATTCAAGAAGTATCAAGGACCATGATGAAGGAAGCAAATCTATCATATGTCTATTGGAGAGAAGAAATTCATACTGCAGTATACATACTTGATAGAGGACAAGAAAGAGTGAACAGTTCAAAGACTCCCTATGAGCTATGGTATGGTAAACCTCCTACTATGAAATGTTTAGAGTGTTTGAAAGTAAATACTATATCAAGAGAGATGAAGAAAACTTAGGAATGCCTGATGCAAGATCTGACAAAGGAATTGATGAACAGTATAGATAACTAAGAGGGGGGTGAATCAGTTATTATAAAAAAATATTCCTTACCTTAATTAATCTAGAGAAAACTTAAATCAATCAGATAGTGATCTAGAAGATATGAACATGAAAGCACATAACAAAACCATGCACAATGAACACAAGAATTTACATGGAAACCCAAGGAGGGAAAAACCATGGAGAAAGCTAATTATCAATTATAAAACACCGGTTAAGGTAACACCGATTAAGGTGATTTTTATAAAGGCTCACTGCAAGTAAGGCTCACTTTCAGTGGGCTCACTGCTTGGCTATTATAGCCAAAGATAAAAAAGTCTCACTACCAAGAGAAAGGCTCACTGCCTACATAAAATGGATCACTACCAGAAGAATGATGAAAGGGAATCCACCGCTGAAATGACTGTCACCAATAATGACACCAAATAGAATCTCATTGTTTGTTTCCTCCGGTTATAAACTTTCGCACAATGTCTAGATTTTAGATTCACATTCACCACACTTTCTTTCATTGAACATAATCAGATTTTACTTATACCAATCCATGCCTTCATAATCTCCTAAGTTGGCCAAACATAATTCCATTCCATGCTTCCATAAACTCCTAATTCATCCAAACACAATTTGAATTAGGTCACCACAAAATCATTACTATGATGGAAGGGAATGAAACGTGGACCATATAGAACCTCCTCATTCAAATCAACATGTTACATCTTAACCATGGTATCTAAAACCAAGGAATATGATATACATATTACGATGCAAACAATGTTCTGGGACATGCTAATCACTTTCCATATCGGTCTAGACCCATAAGAGTGTGTCTCATTATGTTAAAAAATGAATGGGACCAAGAAAAACATGACCAAAGATAGATCATCATAGCACACCATCTGAAGCATGCCAATCCGGATCACCAAAGCATAAAAATTGAACCTTAAACAATCAACCAAGATATGTTGACATCAATGACAACCATTAATGACAACAATCAATAGCATCACATTCAAAAAATTTCCCCCTTTGTCATTGATGGTAACATTCATCGCCGAAAAACCAAATAACTCAACAATAGCATCAACAGCATCAAGGAACCTATTTTCTTCTCCCCCTTTGACATCAAAGACAAAGGGTAAAACTCCCCCTATGAGGAAGCCACCAAGCATTGATCTAGATAAGAGTGAGCATATAATACCCTAGACCAATGCACACCCTGGTGCACATTATTGTAGACTCGGAGGGGGTAGAACCCCTAACTTCTGCCAGAGATACTCAAAAGTATCTTTTCTCAACAATTTTGTGAAAATATCTACAATCTGCTCTTTTCTGGGTACATATTCAAGTCTCGCCTCATTCTCCAATACCCTCTCTCTCAAGGAGTGATATCTGATGGATATATGTTTCATTCTGGAGTGTTGTACCAGATTCTTGAAAATATTTATTACACTTGTATTATCACACATAATTGAGATTGGTTCATCAAATGATATGCCAATGTCCTTCAGCATTTGTTTCATCCATAGTACTTGAGTGCAACATGAGGATGTTGCAATGTATTCAGCTTCAATAGTAGCTAAACACACAAAATCTTGTTTCTTTCTTGACCAAGCAACCAACCAGGATCCAAGGAAATAAGCTCCACCACTTGAGCTTCACCTGTTATCAACACACCCGATCCAATCAACATCAATTTAGGCTATCAAAGTGAAATCTGAATCCTTTTGATACCATAACCTGATATCTTCTATGCCCTTAAAATATCTAAATATTCTTTTTACTACAACATGTGATTCCTTCAGTTCTTGCTAAAATCTAGCTGCTAAACAAACAAAATACATAATGTCTGGTCTAGTAGCAGTAAAATATAACTATCCTCCAATCATTGACCTATACATACTTGTATTAGTTTTAGGTGAATCATCTTCTTTTGTCAACTTACATCTGATAACAATAGGTGTAAAAATCGGTTTGGAGTTCTCCGATCCAAACTTCTTCAATAATTATTTGGTATACTTGGACTAAGAAATGAAAATTCCTTTGTCGTTCCAATTTACCTATAATCCAAGGAAGAAATTCAACTCACCTATCATAGACATTTTGAATTCTTTCTACATTTCATCTGGAATTTTTTTGTGCATATCATCATTTCCTCCAAAAATTATGTCATCAACATAAACCACAACAATCAATATTTGATCTGAGTGAATTCTGAAGTATAAATTACTGTCAATGGATCCCTTTTGAAATACTTGTCCAATCAAGTACCTATCTAATCTGCCATACTAGGCTCTAAGAGCTTGCTTCAATCCGTATAAAGCTTTCTTCAACCTACAAATAGCATTTGGGTCACTTCTAGACTTAAATCCCTCTAAATGCTCAATGTAGACTTCTTCCTTCAGTTCTGCATTCAATAATGCAGATTTTGCATCCATTTGATAGACTTTGAAATCCTTAAAAGCTGCAAAATCCAGGAATATCTATTTTAGTTCCATCTGGGCAACAATAGCATATGTTTCTTCAAAATCAATACCTTTGATCTGGGTGTACCTTTGCAAACCAATCTTGCCTTGTTTCTCATTACCTTTCCATTTGTGTCTACCTTGTTCTGGAATACCTACTTTGTTCCAATTACATTTTTGTTTGTCGATCTAAGCACAAGTTCCCAAGTCTATTTTTTCTCTATCTGATCAAGCTCTTCTTTCATTGCCTTAACCCAATTCTGATCATTGCATGCTTCTTCAATGGTCTTTGGCTCATTTTTCAAGAGTAAACATAGTAATACCTGCTCTTGAGTTGCTTTGCTTCTTGTGATGATTCCTTTATTCTTATATCCAATAATCTAATTTTTTGAATGGTTTCTCTATACATACCTTGGAGTTTTGGTTGTAGTTGTCAGAGCCTCCTTTGTCTCTTCTTCTTCTTTCTTATCCTTTTCTCCTTTTTCATCTGAGTTATCTAATTCATATTCAATATGACTACTAGGATTTGTTTGAACATCTTCATCCACTTTCACATAGACACTTTCAACTGTCTTGTGTAGTCTCTTGTTGTAACACCAGTATACCTTGCTTCTTGTAGAGTAACCCAAAATGATGCCTTCATCAGCTCTATTGTCAAACTTTCCAATATTTTCCTCATCTCTCTGGATCTAGCACTTTCTTCCAAAAAATTGAAGTACCTTACTGTGGGAGCTCTTCCATGCCATATCTCATATGATGTCTTTCTATATTTCCTCCAGAATAGTACTCTATTAAGAGTGTATACTATTTTCTTTATCACTTCTCTCTAGTAGACCTATGGTAAACCTACTTCACTGATCATTGTTCTAGTTGCTTCTTGAACTATCTGGTTCATTCTTTCTACTACACCATTCTGTTGTGGTGTTCTAGGGGAAGATAGTTGTCTTTTAATATTGTGTTTCTCATAGAACTTGTTGAATTCATTAGAAGTAAACTCTCCTCCTCTATTAGATCTTAAACACTTGATTCTTCTCTTAACTTCATTCGTAACTCTTGAATTGAAAATATTGAACTTTTCTAAAGCCTCTTATTTTTCTCTTAAAAATGCAACCCGGGTTAATTTGGAATAATAATCTATTAAAAGCATGAAATATTTCTTACCTTGTAAGCTTCTTGTTTTGGTTGGACCACATAGGTCAGTGTGTACAAGGTCCAATAAACCGATAAAGGAATCTTCTTTTCTTCGGAATGTTTCTTTGGTCTAATTTCCTTCTTGACATCCTTTGCAAATAGTATCATCTAGTTTAGTCAGTCTTGGCAAGTCTCTGATTGCTCTTGTTGAACTTATCCTTACCAAATTGTCAAATTTGATGTGACACATCTTCCAGTGCCAAATCCAACTGTCATTTCTCTATGAAAATAAGCATCTCTTTGTAGCTCCTTCCAATTGATACATATTCCCACTTGTTCTTTTTCCTACTACAATAACAGTTCTGGAACTCTTCTAGATCTCACAACCATCATCCTGGAATACAACATTATAGTCATTCTCACACATCTGTCCAACACTCAAAACATTATGATATAAACCATTCACATAGTAAACATTTTCAGTCTTATATTTTCCATCAAAGATAATAGAACCAATTCCAACAATTTGTGGCATTTTATCATCTCCAAATCTAACAGAACCTCCATCATATTTCTCAAGCTTTACAAACTTACTTTTATCACCGGTCATATGATTTGAACATTCACTATCAATCAACCATTCATCTCTATTTCTTTTGAAAAATAATGCAACTTCAGTGTTATCATTAGATTTCAGACAAATATTACAGATATCAAATCTAGGTTCATATTTTTCCACCAAAAACAAACAATCCTCATGATCTGATTCATCATCTAAAATATTGGCATTCTCATTAACATAATAGGCCTTCTTATTGATCTTTTAAATTTTTGCCTTGTTCTTTTCTCTGGACACTTATTTGCTAAATGACCAATCTTTCCACATCTAGAGCATTTAAGGGGAAACATACCTTTGTACATGCTAGTATATTTCTTTAGTTTACTTGTGAATTTTCCTTCCAACTCATCTGAACTTTCACTATCTGGATCTTCTTCTATTTTTGTGGATTTGAAGGGTGTTTCAAATTTCTCCTTTTCTTTTCCAAATTTCCTCATCTCAAACGTGGTCAAGGTGCCAAATAATTGATCTCTGGTGAATTTCTTTGGATCATAAACTTCCTCAATAGCTGAGATCTTGTCACTGTAGCTCTTTGGTAGGGTCATTAGGATCTTCTCCATAACATCTTCATTTGTCATAGTGCCTCCTTTATTTTTTACTTTATTTACTATGTTGTCGACTCTGTAAAAATAGCTTTCTATATCCTCACCTTCTTTCATACTCAATTTTTCATATCTTTGCTTAGCTATCAACTTCTTTGATAATTTGACTCTATCATTTCCTTCATAGATTTCTTTCAACTTTTCCCAAACATCATAATCATTTTCCAATGAAATAACTTTTGTTAACTCAATCTTAGACAAAGCACTAAAGATTGCATACCTTTCCTTTTCATTCTCTTCATAGGCTGAAATCTCATCCATAGAAGAAGGACCATTTGTCAGTTCAACATATTTTGTCTCAATAGCTTTCCAAGTTTTGTACCCTAGAGAAATCAAGTAGCCTCTCATCTGCACTTTCTAAAAGTTGTAGTCGGATCCATCAAACACAAGAATTTTTAGTTTTTGTGCAATCGGATCTACCCCAAGCGGTTAAGCTCTTTTTCGAGGAACCAAATCTCTAATACCAATTGATGAACAGTCTAGATAACTGAGAGGGGGGTGAATTAGTTATTATAAAACAATTTTCTTTACCTTAATTAATCTGGAGCAAACTTAAATCAATCAGATAATGATCTAGTAGATATGAACATGAAAGAACATAACACCATGCACAATGAACACCAAAATTTACGTGGAAACCCAAGGAATGAAAAACCACAGAGAATGATAATTCTCAATTATAAAATATTGATTAAGGTGACACCGGTTAAGGTGATTTTTCCAAAGGCTCACTTCCAAATTTCTCACTATAAGTGAGGCTTACTGTCAGTGAGCTCATTTCCTGGCTATTACAACCAAAGATAAAAAGACTCATTGTCAAGAGAAAGGCTCACTGCCTATAGAAAATGGCTCACTACCAGAAGAATGATGAAATGGAATACACCTCTAAAATGACTATCACCAACAATGACACTGGATAGAATCTCACTATCTACTGCCTCCAATTATAAAATTTTGCACAATGTCTAGATTTTATATTTGCATTCACCACACTTTCTCTCATTGAAAAAATCAACTTTTACTTATACCAATCCATGCCTTCATAATCTCCTAAGCCAGCCAAACACAATTTCATTCCATGCTTCCATAAACTCCTCAGTTGACCAAACACAATTTGAATTAGGTCACCACAAAAGCATTCTTGTGGTGGAAGGGAATGAAACGTGGACCATATAGAACCTTCTCACTCAAATCAACATGCTACATATTAACCATGATATCTGGAACCAAGGAATATTATATACACATTACTATGCAAATAATGTTCTAAGACACACTAACCACTTTCCAGATCGATCCAGACCCATAAGAGTGTTTCTCATTATGTTGCAAAATGAATGGGACCGGGACAAACATGACCAAATATAGATCATCACAGCACACCATCTGAAGCACGCCTATCCGGATTACCTTAAACAATCAACCAAGATATGTTGACATCATTGACAGCCATTAATGACAAAAATCAACAGCATCTTATTCCAACAAGAATATTACTTGCATACTCTACAAAGATACAAAGAAAAAAGCATATAGATTTTATAATAAAGACTAAAAACGGTATTTGAGATTGCAAGTGTTAAAGTGGATGAAGAACCACAACAAATTTCAATGTTGATAGAAGGATATGAATCTGATGAAACCCCTTGCAATGAAGAATAAAAAAAAGAGAAAGAAAAAGAGGTTGTAGTGGAAGAGGAATTAGCTCTGAAAAAGAATCCTAAGACTCCTAAGTATGTGTATAAAAATCATTCTAAAAATCAAAGCATTAGAGATAAGAGAAAAGGTGTATTGACAAGGAGAAAGTTTGCTATGGCAGAGGAATGGGTAAAATTTTGTTTACTTTTTGAAGTAGAACCTAAAATAATGAATAATTATGCAAGGATGAGAATTGGATCAAAGCTATGGAAGAAGAGTTGAGGTAGATTGAGAAAAATCAGACATGGTAATTGTTCCCAAGACCAGTGAACAAAAATGTGATAGGAACTAAACGGGTTTTTCAACAAAAATTGAATGACGATGGAAAAGTTGTCATGACCAATGCTAGACTTGTGTGTAAGGGCTACTCACAAGTGGAAGGAATATATTTTGAAGAGAATTTTTCTTCGATAGAAATAATGGAAGCCATTAGAATGATTTTGGATTTCGCAACACATAAAAACTTCAAGGTATATCAGATGGATGCCAAGTCTACATTCTTGAATGGCGAGTTAGAAGAAGAAGTGTACATTGAACAACCAGAAGCTTTTCAGTTATCAAAATATGTTGATATGGTTTGTAGGTTGAAAAAGGAATTATATGGGCTCAAACATGCTCTTAGAGCTTGGTATGCAAGATTAGATAAGTACTTATTATAGAAGGGATTCAAAAAGGGTACAGTAGATAGAAACCTTTACTTCATGGTTGAGGGAGAGAAAATCCTAATTGTGGTATTATATGTTGATGACATAATCTTTGGAGGAAATAAAGGTATCTGTAAGACATTTGTAGAGGAGATACAAAATGAGTTTGAGATTCAATGTTTGGGGAGATGAATTTCTTCCTTGGGTTACAAATCAGTCAATCAATAAAATTTATTTTAATTTCACATTCAAAGTATGTTAAGGAAATGTTGAGGATGTTTGGAATGGAGGATTCCCAAACCAGTATGTACTCCTATAGTTATTGGTTGTAAGTTGAGAAAAAATGATGAATCTTCTAAGGATTATCAGAGAAAGTATAGATCAATGATTGATGGACTACTATATCTAACTACTAAGTTAAACTGGATATCGTGCATGTAGTGTGTCTTGTGGAAAGATTTCAAGAAGATCCCAGAGAATCACATGTTGCAAAATTCAAAAGGATATTTAGATACTTGAAGGGAACTTCGAGCTTTAGTCTATGGTATCCTAGAGATACTAATTTCTCCTTGAGTGCTTATACAAATGTAGATTGGGTAGGTTGTGTAGATGATAAAATAACTACAAGTGGAGGTGCTTTCTTTCTTGGAAGGATTGGCTTCTCGGTAGAGTAAGAAGTAGGATTAAGTGTCATTATCTACTATGGAGATAGAGTATATTTTAGTAGCATCTTGCTACACACACATTTTGTGGATGAAGAAGACATTCAAGGATATTAAAGTATCATTTGATGAACCTAATTCTGTCTTAGGTGATAATACAAGTATTATCAATATTTCAAATTATATAGTAATACATTTAAGGACAAAGCATATCTCTATCTAGAATAACTTTCTAAGAGATAAATTTGCAAAGAATGAGGTGAAGCTGGAGTATGTGCCTATAAAGGATCAAGTTACCGATACTTTTACAAAGGGTCTTCTAAAAGATACATTTTATTATCTCTAGCAGAAGTTAGGGGTTATTGCCCATCCTTTCAATTAGTGCATCTGTCTAGGGAGTATTTTAAGATATATTCTTGGTCCTGGACTGACGGATCCTACTTCTCAGGGGGATTATGTAGTGGTTTCTTTCGTTGGTGCAATCAGGGGAGCATGTCTTGTACCCCTAAGGGGTGGAGTTCGAAAAAGTGAAAGCAGAAGTGGTGTAGGAGCACCAAGTTGCTTTCAAGCCTCCATGAGGCCATTTGTAAATAGTTGGTCTATTTTATGTATTGGGTCTTATAATAAGGTTTATGAAGCCATTTTATAGGTGTTTGAGTCTTAGGAAGTAATATTTGAAGTCATTTGTCAAATAATGTTTAAAGTTGTTATATATTGTAAAAATTGTAAAAGTTGCTCAAGAAAGTTGTCAAGCAACTTGTCAAAAGTGTCATTAAAGTGTTTTGTCAACAAAATAACTAAAAGGTGGTTGAAAATAGTTGGTTTTGGTTGTAAATTTATAAGTACACCCTCCAAAACTCGAATTGGAGAGGTTGGATAGGTTGGAGACATTATTTGTGAAGTTTGATGAATGGCAACCTCAAGTTTGGTGTGCATTTTATGATTTCTACATTGTTTTCAGTTTGAAGTTGTGATTTTTACGGACTGGTATGGATTAAAATAATAGAGGATCATATATGAATGGAAAGGTCTCTATTTCTAGTTTCCAATTCTTTTTGTCTCATTGAATTTTATTGAGTTTTGTGGAAGATATGACTATTTTGGTGAGGGCGGGTTTGAGCACTGCCTAGGGTTTGCAGTTTTGGGAAAAATGCAATAACTTTAGTTTCGACCATTGGATCTTCATAAAACTTGGAAGGAAGGTCTGTAATTATTTTATCTTAAATCTCACTGAAGGGATTCGCTTCATTATTTGTTTTATGGAAGTTATTAATGACTATTTGTTGCATTGAATTGTGGGTTGTTGTGAGAATGATTACACTATGATCTAGAATGCACTTAGTAATTCTTTGAGATGAATAATTTTATGAAAGTTGTGAAGCAAATGAAATTTTGAGTTGTGAATCCTCTTTGCTCTGGAATTTTTGAGAGAGAGAGCAATGAAAAAAGTGAAGTAGAGAGGAAGCACTGAAAAGAGAAAAAGTAAATGGGAGAGAAAGGATTTTAGTGGTGTTTCCTAAAGTAAGTGTACAAGTGACGTCAAAGGTGAAGATGTTTCACTTTTCCATTGATGTCAAAGGGGGGAGAATGAAGTCTAAAAAACTCCTCAAAGGAGGAGAGAATGTTGTCTGAAAAACATAGGGGGAGAAGAAGTATGAAAAGGTGTAAGAGTTGCCCCAGTAAGGGGGAGTGTTGCTTGATGCAAAGTTTCTTTTTTTGTTGATTGTTTTTCAAAGTAGGTATTTTCATCAATGACAAAGGGGTAGATTGTTGGAGATTTCTAATTTTTTCATTAGTGTTGTCATTGATATCAACCTCCAATATGGTCAAGGAGATTTTGGAGACTATTGATGTTGTCATCAGTGTTATGGTTTGATGTCAACCTCTAGTGTGTGTATATTATGAGGAATTTTTGGTGGTATTAAGAAGGTATTATAGATATTGTGGATATGTTGAGGATATTTTTGTGGTGTTAATGATGTAACATGTTCACTTCATTTCCAAGTTCTTTTGAGAAAATTTGAATAAGAGAGTGTGCAAGGTGACAAAGGTGTGTTATGCGTTGCGCTATTCATTTCTTCATGGTTGAATATATTCTTGTGTGGGTTGGACCTAACAATTAGAGGTGTTTAGAGGTGTTATATCCAGAGTTTTAGGTTCTAAATTATGTGGTAGTGGAAGATGTGTTTGACAATGTGTTGCCTGTGAAGAAGGTTGTCTAGGAGAAATGGAATTTCTCCACATTTCTTTGCATTGAGGTTTCTTGTCTTGTGGATCTGGTAATGTGCTAATATTGTTTGTATCTACCTTCCCTTGGGGTGTTGAGTGTTGATTTATTCTGCAATTTTAGTTCATGTGTTGGAGTTCAGTAATAGTGCATCTAGATTCGCAGGAAGATAGTATTATTTGTTTCAGGTGATGTGGTATTCTTGTACAATATTATGTTGATGTTGGAATATTCTAGTGTGTTTTATGGTGTTTTCACATGGTCTGCACGATGTTTCTAGACCTGATGAAGTATGAAGTTGATTTCTTGTTAGTGTTAATTCAGGTTTGGCCAACTTGGAATTTTAGCGCTATGTGTGGAAGTGCTTCATGGACTATGTACATGGGGTGAAGCATTTTGGTGTAGATTTGGGTACTAGTTAACCCATAGTGTGATCCACCTTAACTTCTTTCCAATGTGGAAGTTTTTGTGTTACATGTTTAAGGTGAATACATTTCATTGAGGCCAACCTTATGAAGTTGTTTAAGGTCATGGATGGTGTAAATGCAAGGTGAATTATTAGATATGTTGTAAGGGTATGTGTGATGATGCGAATGTGATCAAGTTTGGTGATATGATTGTGATTTTAAATGCTTATGACTCTAGATGCAGTGAGCAAAAGGTGTCTATATTTTTCAGTGTACCTAAAGTTTTTGGAGGTAGTGAGCCAAAGGTTTCAAATGGTGTATATTTGTAGTGGTGGATTTTCCATGTTGCTCTGAGATAGATAATCTCTTTGTAACAGTTTCTTCTATCTTCTTTCCATTCCAGATAGTGATTCCTTTAGGCAATGAGCCCTTGGTAGTGATTCATTCTTTTCTTCTGGGCAGTGATCCCTTAGTAGTGATCCTATTATATTTGATGGTGTTATTCATATATATATATATAAGCTAATCCTCATAGTGGTCTTTCCTGATTAGGTTTTTCCACATAAATCTAGTTTTCTTTTGTTTCTAGTGTAGTTGTGTTGATGTTTCATATGTTTAGTTTTTTTTATGCTTAATTAGGGTTTAAGGTTTAATGAGGGTTTCAATGTTTCAATGTACAATTGATTCACCCTCCCTCTAAGTTGTGTTGTGTATCTAACAATTTGTATTAGATTTGTGGTTACTTGGAGAAAGCTTAACTGCTCGTGGTAGATATGGATGGCACACAAGAAGGGTGTCAAAGCTTCTATGTTTTATGGAAAAAAATATGCTTACTAGAAATCCAATATGGAAGCCTTTCTTTTCTCTCTAGGGTTTGGTGTTTGGAAGTCAGTTGAAACTAGATATATCATCCATGTTGTTGGTCCAAAAAGTGATGATGAGGTCAAGGATTATGAGAACAATGGAAAAGAAATAAATGTTATATTGAGTGGTCTTTCTAATTTTGAACATGGGAAAGTGGTAATTCTTAAAAAATTTAGAGAGGTCTGAGTAAAGTTGGAGAGAATTTGTGAAGGAGATGTTAAGGTAAGCAAGAAAAGATGCAAAACTACAAACCCAAATTTGAAACCCTAAGGATGTCAAAAGATGAAGATATTATAGGCTACATGCTCAAAGTGGATGAAGTTGTTAATGTCATCAATAGTATTAGTGGTAAGATGGAATAAATTGAAGTTGTGAAAAGGGTATTGAGAATTATTCCTAAATCTTACAGTTTTAAAGTTTCTACTATTGAGGAAGCTCAAAATTTGGATCAATATTCTAGAGATTAAATGTATGGTGTTTAAATTTCATTTGAATTGAGAGAGTTTGATAAGGGTGCTATAATTAAAAAAAATACTTTTAAAGTTGACAAGTCTAGAAGGATGATGAATCATATGTGAATGATCTTGATGAGGTGGAAGCAATTTTTTTAAGGAGATTGAAAAAGGGCACTAGAAAATACAGAGGTAAGTTACCCTTTAACTGTTTTAATTGTGGAAAGATAGGTCATTATGCTTCTAAATATCCAATCAGAGTTGCAAATGACAAACATAAGGATCATAAAGGTAATTTTTTCAAGAAGAGTTATTATATTAAAAAATACTATGGTGTATCTAATGATGAGGAATCAGACTATCTTGATGATAATAGTGATGAATGCTTGTTCATGGCTTTAAATGTTCAAACTAATTCTACTAATTTTGAAACATGTGGGAAGGAAACTGCTCCAAAAATAGGTCACAATATTGAAGGAACTATGTTGACTAATTTTCATGCAAGATAAGAGAGAAACTACTGGATAATTGAAAGTGGATGCTCAAATCATATGACAAGTGATAAGAGTAAGTTTGTTAAGCTTGAAAACTATGATGGTGGCCTTGTTAAATTTGGTGATGATACATTTGCTAAGATCTTTGGAAAAGGTTCAATTAGTTTTTATGGAAAACATAAGATAAATGATGTTCTTTATGTCAAGGTCTTCAAAATAATCTTCTCAGTGTAGGGAAAATGTGTGGTACTGGATAAAATTTGGTGTTTTAGGATGATGGTTGTGAGATCAGAAAAGGAAGTTCCAAAACTTTCATTATTGTACAAACAAGGACAGATGGAAATGTTTATCATCTCAAAGGTGGTGGTTTCAAGTTCTTTATGTCCCAAATCAATAAAATTCAGATATGGCATAAAATAATGTGTCACATCAATTTTGATAGTCTAATGAAGATCGGTTCTACTAGTTTTGTGAGAGATCTGCCAAGGATTAGAAAATCTATCAGTGGAATTTGCAAGGAATGTTAGTTTGGAAAGTAGAAAAAGAAGAGTTTCATAACTAAAGAATACTCTACTGCAAGACCTTTGGATTTGGTGCATACAAAATTATGTGGACCTACCAGTATAAGAAGATCTCAAGGTGATAGTTATTTTTGTTGGTATGTGGCAACTGATCATGCTATACTATACACTTTTATTGATTTGGGACATAAATAACTTCTAAAAGCTTGTTATAAGCGGTTGGGATGAAGAGTTGTAGCATGGCATTATTCACAATATTGTAATAGGTTTTACACTTGATAATAAAATCATTGGATGGCTACAGTTTTGTGGATGTAGCCCAGATTGGGTGAACCACGTTAAATTCTCTGTGTTGTCTTCTATGTGTGTTTTATTACTCTATTTTATTTTTCAAATCTGCATTTAACTTGTTCTATATCTGCCTTCTAACCCTAACAATTGTATGTTATTGATAGATGATTACTCTAGAATGACTTGGGTGGCATTTCTTAAAGAAAAATCAAAAGCTCTAGATAAGTTTAAAGCATTTAAATTTATGGTTGAGAATTAAATAGATTTGAAAATCAAGTTCCTAAGGTTTGACAGAGGTGGTGAGTTCACCTCTAATTCAATTTTAACAATTTTTGTGAAGATCGTGGAGTAAAGAGACAATTATTAGCTCCTAGGACTCCTCAACAGAATGGATTTGTGAAGAGGGAGAATAGAACAATTCAAGAATTAGAAAGAACCATGATGAAGGAATAAAATATAACAGATGTCTATTGGAGAGAAGAAATTCATACTATAGTATACATACTTAACAAAGGAAAAGAAAGAGTGAACAGTTCAAAGACTCCCTATGAACTGTGGTATGGTAAACATCCTACTATGAACTATTTTAGTGTTTGAAAGTAAATGCTATATCAAGAGAGATGAAGAAAACTTAGGAAATTTTGATGCAAGATCTCATGAAGAAATCTTCCTTGGTTACTCTACAAAGAGAAAATCATATAGATGCTATAATAAAAGACTAGAGAAGATAGATGAGAGTGCAAGTGTCAAATTGGATGAAGAACCACATAAAAGTTTAGTGTTGATAGAAGAATATGAATTTGATGAACCCCCTTGCAATGAAGAAGAAAAGGAAGAGAAATAAAATAGATGATAGTGGAAGTGGAAGAAGCTTCAAAAAAGAATCCTAAGACTCCTAAGTATGTGTAGAAAAATAATTCTAAAGATAAAATCATTGTAGATAAGAGAAAAGGTGTATTGACAAGGAGAAAAGTTGCTATGGAAAAGGAATAGGTAAACTTTTGTTTACTTTATGAAGTAGAACCTAAGACAGTGACTGAAGGATGCAAGAATGAAAATTGGATCAAATCTATGGAAGAAGAGTTGAGGTAGATTGAGAAAAATTATACTTGGGAATTGGTCCAAAGACCAACGAACAAAAATGTGATAGGAACTAAATAGGTTTTTAGGAACAAATTTAATGAGGATGGAAAATTTGTTTGAAACAAGGCTAGACTTGTGTGTAAGGGCTACTCACTAGTGGAAGGAATAGATTTTGAAGATACTTTTTCTTTGGTGGCAGGAATGGTAGCCATTAGGATGTTTTTGTCTTTTACAATACATAAAGACTTCAAGGTATATCAGATGGATGTCAAGTCTACATTCTTGAATGGTGAGTTAAAAGAAGAAGTGTACATTGAACAACCACAAGGATTTTAGTTATCAGAAGATTTTGATATTGTCTACATATTGAAAAGGAATTATATGGGCTTAAACAGGCTCCTAGAGCTTGGTATGCAAGATTGGATAATTACTTATTACAACAAGCATTCAAAAAGGGTATTGTAAATAGAAACCTTTACTTCAAGGTTGAGGGAGAGAAAATCTTAATTGTGGTAGTGTATGTCGATGACCTAATATTTGGAGGAAATGAAGCTATGTGTAAGAGCTTTGCAAATGAGATGCAAATTGAGTTTGAGATGTTAATGGGTGAGGAGATGAATTTTTTCCTTGTGTTAAAAATCCATCAATCAAAAAAAGGTATTTTGATTTCACATTTAAAGTATGTTAAGGAAATGTTGAGAAAGTTTGGAATGGAGGATTCTAAACCAGTATGTACTCCTATGGTTACTGGTTGTAAGTTGAGAAAAAAAAATTGAATCTCCTAAGGCTTATTAGAACAAGTACAGATCAATGATTGGTGGACTGCTATATCTAACTACTACTAGATTGGATATCATGCATGCAATGTGCCTTGTTGAAATATTTCAAGAATATCCCAGAGAATCAAATGTTGAAAAATTCAAAAGGATATTAGATACTTGAAGAGAATTTTGAGCTTTGGTCTATGGTATCCTAGGGATACTAATTTATCCTTGAGTGCTTATACAGATGTAGATTGGGCTGGTTGTGTAGATGATAAAATAAGTACAAGTGGAGGTGCTTTATTTCTTGGAAATGGATTGGTTTCTTGGTTGAGTATGAAGCAGGATTTAGTGTCATTATCTACTGTTGAGGTAGAGTAAATTGTAGTAGCATCTTGCTAAACACATGTGTTGTGGATGAAGAAGATATTGAAGGATATCAAGGTATCATATGATGAACCTATTTCTATCTTATGTGATAATACAAGTTTTATCAACATTTCAAATTATATAGTAATGCATTCAAGGATAAAGCATATCTCTATATAGTATCGCTTTCTAAGAGATAAAGTTGCAGAGAATGAGGTGAAGTTGGAGTATATTCCTATAAAGGATCAAGTTGCGGATATTTTTACAAAGGATGTTCCAAAAGATATATTTGAGTATCTCTAGTAGAATTTAGGGGTTATTTCCCCTCCTTTCAATTAGATGCATAAATTAGTGCATCTATCTAGGGAGCATTTCAAGATATATTCTTGGTCCTAGACTAATGGAGCCTACCTCTCAAGGGGAGTAGGTAGTGGTGTATTTGGTTGGTGCAGTTAGGGGGAGAATTTCTTGTGCCCCTAAGGGGGGGATTTCAAAAAGGTGAAAGAAGAAGAGACAGAGCAATGAAGAAAGTGCAGTAGAGAGGAATCACTAAGAAGAGAAAAAATAAATGGGAGAGAAAGAAGTTTAGTTGTGTTTCCTAAAGTAAGTGTATAGGTGATGTCAAATGTGAAGATGTTTCCCTTTTCCATTAATGTCAAAGGGGGAGAGAATGAAGTTTGAAGAACTCCTTAAAGGAGGGGAGAATGTTGTCCGAAAAACAAAAGGGGAGAAGAAGTATGAAAAGGTGTAAGAGTTGCCCCAATAAGGGGGGGTGTTGCTTGATGCAATGTTACTTTTGTTGATTATTTTTCAGAGTAGGTGTTTCCATCAATGAAAAGGGGGAGATTATTAGATATTTTTGGTCTTGTCATTATTGTTGTCATTGATGTCAACCTCTAGTATGGTTAGGGAGATTGTTGGAGATTGTTAATGTTGTCATTAGTGTTATGGTTTTATGTCAAACTCTAGTGTGGATATGATGACGAATTTTTTGTGGTATTCAACAGGTATTGCAAATGTTGTGGATATAATGAGGAGATGTTTGTGATGTTGTTGATGCAGCATGTTCACTTGGTTTCCAAGTGCTTTTGAGAAAATTTGAATAAGAGTGTGTAAGCTGGCATAGGTGTGTTCCATGTTGTGCTCCACATTCTTCATGGTTGAAGATATCCTTGTGCAAGTTGGATCTAACAAGCAGAGGTGTTCAAAGGTGTTATATCCAGAGTTTCAATTTTTGGATCATGCAGCAATGGAAGATGTGTTTGATAGTGTGTTTCTTATGAAGAAGGTTGTCTAGGATAAATGGAATTGCTCCACATTTCTTTTTGTTGAGGTTTCTTATTTTTTGGATTTGGTAACATGCTAATATTTTTTGTATCTAACTTCCCTTGGGATATTGAGTGTTGGAGTTCATGTGTTGGAGTTCAGTAATAGTGGAGCTAGATACAGAGGATGATAGTATTCTTTATTTCAAGTGGTTGCAGCAGTATTGTAGAGTAGAATGTTGACACTGGAATATTCTAGTGTGTTGTATGGTGTTTTCATGTGGTGTGTATGATTTTTTTGTATCTGGTGAAGTATGAAGTTGATTGCATGTTAGAATTAATTCAAGTTTGGTTAATCTTGCATGTTAGTGCTATGTGCAAAAGTGTTTTATGGACTATGGATGTAGGGAGAAGCATGTCGATGTAGATTTGGGTCCTGGTTAACCCATAGTGTGGTCCACCTTCACTTCTTTCCACCACAGAAGTGTTTGATCTTGACCTATTTGGTCTTGCACCTTTGAGGTACATATGTTTTATTGAGGCTGACCTTATGAAGTTGTTTGAGGTCACAGATGGTATAAATGCAAGGTGAATTATTAGAGATGTTTCAAGCATGTGTGTGATGATGTGAATGTGATCAATTGTAGTGATCTGAGTGTGATCTTAAATTCTTATAAATCTAGATGTAGTGAGAAAAATGTGTCTATATTTTTAGTGTGCCTGAAGTTGTTGGAGGTAGTGAGCCAAAGGTTGTAGATGGTGCAGATTTGTAGTGGTGTATTTTTCCTATTTCTCTAAGATAGGGAATCTCTTTGTAACAGTTTCTTCTATCTTCTTTCCATTTTGGATAGTGGGTCCTTTGAGTAGTGATCCCTTAGTAGTGAGCCATTCTTTTATACTAGGTAGTGAGCCCTTAGCAATGAGCCTATTGTATTTGGTGTTATTAATCATATATATGTGAGCTAATCCTCACCATGGTTTTTTTTTCTAATTTTGGTTTTCTATGTAAATTTATTGTTCTATTGTGTTTTATGTAGCTATGTTGATGTTTCACATGTTTACTTTTTGTTGATGTTTAATAAGGGTTTAAGTTTTAATGAGGGTTTGAATATTTTAATGTACAACCGATTCACCCCCACTCTCAGTTATCCTGTGTGTCTAACACTAAATATTCTTAAATTATAGTCACTTGAAAAATCCAAAGATAAATACCAAAATGAAGGAAAAAAGATAGCTTAAATAGCTCCACAAGTAGTAGAAAAAATATAATCCAATCAGCTAGGAGAGGGCCATCATAATTATTACTTAGTGAGGGATGACCAAAGAATATTAGGAATAAATCTCAAAAAAATTACGGCATAAATCACACCCAAGAATGATCGTAGAGGGTCACTAGAATCAAAGAAACAACCTATAAATGCAAGTCTACCCTACATAGTATCTCAAATAGAGAAAATTGAAGCAAGGGTAGTGAGAAATAAGAAATAGGTGAAATAGTAGACATAATTAAATTAAATTTGGCCCCAAATTATTTCACCAAACACACTAATGCTAAAATATTCCATAACCCACACAAATTAGTCAAGTCCATGTCAAATCCATATTCAACTCAACCAAATACAGTTACAAATTCTAATTTATATGTTAGACCACTTCAAAGGTTCATTAATAATATTCCATAATATTTTGTGGAAATGGTGAGAAAATACCTAAGAAATTTGTAGAAAAAAGCTCTAAATTGCACTTGTGTGAGAAAATGGAGGAGAACTGCACCAAGAAGGTGCATATGAGCATAAAAAAACTACAAAAGGAGAAAACACTAGAAATGTACTAAATACCCACGAGACTTAGGATTTTAGGGATCCTAGAAAAATTTAACTCATGAATAGACACATTAAGGGTGATGAAAAATAACATCTTCAATAAATAAAAACTCATGGAAACCCACAAAAAATATCTTTGACTAGTTATATGTAATAGGTAAATGAAAACTAAGTACATTATGGGAAGATGACCCAAGAAAATGGGAAAATAAAGGTTGAGTCCCAACATGTAGCATTAGATTTTTAACTTGTGTGTTATTGTATTATGGTTTATATTTGATCATGTGCTATAGTTCATGTAATGTGTTATTTACTATATATTACCTAACCATGGGTGTACCAATAGTGCGAGCATAAAAAATAGAATAAGATCATACACATGGTGGTCATTGCAATATAAGAAAAAATGGTTTAATTTTTAGAATGAGATTATATATTCTAAGTTAAATGTTTTCTTATATTACTTTATGATGGATCTCTTTTTTTAATAATAGAATATTTTGGGTACTATTTTTATATGAAAAGAGAAAATATTGTAAGATTGTCTTAGAAGTGTTTCAGTTTTATTAAAAAAATCTTTCTAAGCTAAAATAATCTAGAAAGTAGAAATATTTTAATATACTAAAACCAGAAGAGAAATCCAAAAATTGAATAACAGAATACAAAATAATTGATGAAGAGTAACATGTGACCATAATTTGGAGGCCTCAATCTTGTATGTCAACATAATGTGCAAACATCTATATGACATATTTTCATCTGTACAAAACACAATAGTTCAAAACCCTAAGAAAATAATATTTTCTCCTAGATGATCATGCCCAACTACTCAAAAAAGAACAAGATAAATATAATAGTACTTTAGGTGAAAAATATAGTTTATAGATAAAGAAATATAGCTAGATTTCTATGTTTTAAAAAGAAAAAATAGAAATGGTAAAGAAGAGGAAAAATTATACAAACCTCTTTAAGATTGCATGTTCTCCTCAAATACATGTAGCTAAAGAAAGAGGAGAATGTTTGGGGTTTCTTAAGAGCTTTGTAAGAGTGGTCAATTTCTTTTTTGGTTTCTCAACCTCTATGGGAAGCCACAAAGTAAAAATGATTAAAATAGTGTGTTCTCTTAGCTTGATTATATCTATGAGTACAAATAATGTAAAATAAAAAAATTGTAAATATTAAAACCTTGGTCTATTGGGAGTAAAACCCTAGTGTGTATCAAATGAAATGAGATAATAGGATCTAAGAAATAACCAAGGAATTTACCAAGAAATGTATGAGAAAATAATAGATAATAGACAACTAGTATTTTAACCAAGATAAGATAAAAATTTGAAGGATATTACTAGTCCAAAGATGGAAAATAAGAGAGAGAAAGGTGTTGAATATTTCTATAATGAAACCATAAATTTAACATTTTCAATTAAATTAACAAAGATAGCTTCCTTATTGAAACAAAGTTTTGGTGTAAACATGGATATTACTTAATTAGTTCACCTCCTAGGTCACATTTACACTTGTTAGCTAAGTTTACTTAGGGTTCACTTAGGATCCTTATCTCTCTCTCTTGCATGCCATATTATTATGACATGTTTCATAATCTTTTGTTCACTTATCATCTCACCTTGCCTATAATATAGGCCTCATAAGTATATTATGTAGTATCATTGATCTATTTGATCATTATATCATTATTTTCATTCATAATCTAGCAATATATTCTCTTTCTACTCTATTATAGAAGGATATCTTTTGTTTTGTAAGTGATCTTAGGGCCTTGTGTCTTGTGAATCTTATAAAATGGAGTGTTCTATTGTAGCCAAAAGGGAGATAAATAGAAAGAGGTAGAGAGAATTAATATAACTTATAACTTAGAATAATTTGAAATATTTATGGATATACATAAAGAATATATGGAAGCTCAATACTCACATTCAAATTTAAAAAGCATTTTTCTAGATAGATGAGCATTACCAAATGTGGAAGAAAGTAGTTGAGTAGGAAGAACTATTTTATTTTTTAAAATTTGTGGGATGGTAGTGCATGATGTAGATGCCCATTTGTTGCTTTCATGTGAGGTAAAAATAGGCTAAGGATGTGATCCTAGGTTAGTAGGTAGAATATGACTATAATGTAGAAATTTGTAAATTTGGTGAGGGAATAATAGGCTAAGGATGGGATCAAGTGATCCATAAAATATGCTAGGGGATAAAGCAAAAAAGTGTGTTTACAATTTTCTATGTTACATATTACCCCCACTTTAGTAGGTTGATGATGTTAGGTGATATTTTGCACTAAAATAAAATAAAAAATTAAGTACTATAAGTAAATATTATTATGAGGATTTTTGAATGGGTACTATAGAGTGATTTTTTTTTCCCAAATAAAGAAACTATAAAAACTTATATGTTAGAAAGAGAACCCCTAAAAGGAAGTATCATAACAAAGCATAAACCTACAAACCACTATGTCAAGGAAGCATAAAAATATATAAGAATGAGTAAGACACATGCACAAAGGAAGAACGCACACAAAAAATAGACAAAGAGATATTTTGGATTAGAAACAAAAGAGACCTAATTATGAAATTTTCTCAATAATGTATATCATCCTCAAGATTTAATAAGAAAAAAGAGATTAAAAAAAGATAAACTGCATTGCAATGAGAAGAATATTATAAATAAAAATATGACTCAAAGAGAGTAAGCATTAATTTACTCCCCCTCCTATTGTTACATTATATTTAAAAAGTAAAAATAAATTTGGTGAAAATTATCTTTGAAGGGTTATTTTAAAAATAACCATTGAATGAAAATTATCTAATGAAGAAGAGGATGGATTAAAGACTTGCACTAAAGATAATTGATGAAGGGGGTGCTGAATATTTTATATTTTTTCTTTAAATAGTAAAAAAATAAAAATTAATATTTATTTTTATTCAATTTAGAATTTTTTGATTTTTTAAAGCATTCAAAGAGAAGAAAATATCACAAATATGGGATTTTTGGTTCTCATGATTGGACCAACTCAGGGAATGGGTGGAGCAATATATCCAATTAAGAATCATAAGATAAATTTTAAAATTTTATACTAGTTTTGATAAGTTATTCACCTCTGATGTGACCCATCAAGAGTGTTAGTACCATGTGGCCATGCTAACATCTAAGGGGTATTCTAGCATCTAGCTTGTATTATAGGTTCTTATAGATTTTCTAGTGTCCAAAATGGGTGCTAATGTCTAAAGGACATGCTAGTGTTCAAAATGATAGAATCCATGGAGAGTGCAAAAAATAGTATTAAAAATGTATGTTTTATGACATAAAACTCAAAATATGTTATGCTTGTCTAATTGTAGAGACCATTGATGATGTGGGAGCATATGGAAGATGGTATATTTTCCTTGATGTGCACCCACCATGAAAAACTAACATAGAATGATATGATTCTTCTATGATGGGTAGGATTATACTGGGCATACTAGAATCTAGATATGAAATTTTATAATCACTTTTTTATAGTATTTATGAATTTTTGGGATATAGATCTAGTTACTTTTAGATTGTCAATGGGTAATGTGACCATCAAATTGGAGGATCTTTGTAATATCATTAAGTTATTAATGCAATATTTTAGGTGAGTACTATGGATAAAATAATTCCTACCTATGATTAGGTGAGTTAGATGTACATGATAAAATATATAGTATTTTTGAAAACACTAGGCACATCCAATAATAATGTCTATAGTAGGAAGCAATGAGGATTCCACTCCTTAAATGAGTGATGATAGTGATGGTGGTAATATGTGTTTTCTATGATAGGAATGTGATCTAACCACATGCAAATCTCATCTATGAAATTGGAGTGATGGAGGATACCTAGAGTGTCTTTTCCTAGATACATATCATGCTCATACATGTATTCCATGACCTAGGATAGTATTTACACCAACAATTCTAAAGATGGTTTGACCTTTAGAATTGTTGGTGTAAATAGGTACATTTCCTATCTATTTACTTAGTGGGGTACTATTTACATATTAATTCCACTTAGGTCTAGTAATATTTAATGTTTAGATAAAATTTTAGCCTTTTAGATTTTATTAAATATTAGAGTCCTAGGTCATTTAATGTTGGCTCATGTCATTTAATTATGACATAATCCTTTAATGTCGATACTACATCACACCTTGTCTATATAAGCGAGGTCATTGTACACTCTTGTAATATACTTCATCATTATATTTGGTACATCTTAATATCAAGAAATATTTTATTCTTACATACTCTCTTATAGAAGGTTTTCATTGTTTTTGCGGGTGATCTTAGGATAGAGCTATTTTTCATCTCCCACATGGTATTAGAACCAAGCCTTGTAAATTCCTTCTCAAATTTGAGGGTAGATCTATTTCCAATGATAGATCTTGGTGAATTTTAGTAAGGTTGAGAATGCTCTTCCCTTGCACTCAATAGTGATCTAGGGAATCAAAAAAACTTGAAAAAACCACTAATTGCGGATTGTTCCTCTTTTTGGGTTTTCTTTGCGAGTTATTTTTGGAGCATTTTAGGGGTAATCTAAGATCACCATTGAGTCCAAGACATCTGAGAAAGTCAATATTAGATTTTTTATTTTCAAAATATGATATTTTTTGCCAAATCTACAAGGGTTTCAAGTTGGGAGATGGTTACCAGATCCAGGAGGGTATGTGCAAGATCATGATAGACCAAAAAGTAGCAATAAGAAAAAAAATGTGGTTTTACTTCACCAAAATCGCAAAACACAAAGTTGAATTTTTGTATGGTTCAAATAAATTTTGATTTTGATTTGGTAATACCAAACCAAAATCTTAAATTCCATTTCCCAAAATTATTTTTTGTCACTTTTATGTTTTCAAAATGGATATCCATTTTGAAAAGAAAAACAAATATTTGTTTCCTACAAGTATTTTAATTATTTTTATGTTTTCAAAATGGATATCCGTTTTGAAATGCCCAAAAAACACACTTTAGTAAAATAGGCATAAATTTTGTGTTACTTATCAAAATTTGATTTTTTATAAGTGTTTGAAAGGTTATTTAGAGATCTAAACAATAGATAAAATAATTTTGATAGATTGTGCACTAAAAATTAATTATAATCATTTTAATTTCATCCTTAATTTTTAAAATTTTAAATGCTCATAATTCTTGCATACAAAGTCTTCTTTTTGTGGTTTTTTTACAATAATTATCCCAAGAGACTTGAAACATTAAATAAGTAATAAATAATGATTTTTATATTTTTGTTCTAAGGAGAGTAAAAAATTGTATAAATCATCATAGAAGGCATCCTTGTTTCCTTTTATCATATTCACACATTTTTCCAAGTTGAACTAGGAGAACATGGCTCTCTCTCTCCCTCTCTCCATCTATCTATTTAGCTATCTCTCCCTCTCTCCCTCTCTCAATCTATCTATTTAGCTATCTCTCCCTCTCTCCCCTCTCCTTAATTCGCCCTCTCTACCTATCTCTCCCCTTTTTCCTTACTCTACCTATATCTATATCTCTCATCTATCTCCCTCTCTACATATCTCTCTCCCTTTCTATTCCCCTCTATCTCTCCAAGGTTATATATATATATATATATATATATATATATATATATATATATATCTACATATCTCCATATTTTTATATTTATCTCTCCTTATCTCCCTCTATTTGTATCACTCTCTCTTTCTATATCTCTCTCTACTTCTCTCTCTATTTCTCTCCCTCCCCCTCCCTCCCTCTATTTATTTATATAATCTCCCTCTCTATTAATTTATCTCCACATCTATCTCATTCATATACACACACACCCTATTTCCCTCTCCCTATCTCTATCTCCTTATATATCCCTCTCTCTCCATATGTCTATCTCCCTATCTCGTTATACATCTCTATTACTTGTCTCTATCACCTCCTTTTCCCTCACTCTTGCCCCCTCTATCTATATCCCCCTATCTCTATTTATCTCTATCTATATCTCATTATATCTACCTCTCTCTCTATCCCTTTCTATCCATATCTTTCTCTACCTCTATCTCCCTATCTCTCTACCTCTCCTCATCCCTCTCTATCTCTCTATATCTCCCTCAATCATTATCACTCCCTCTCCCTCTATATATTGATCTACCTCTCCCCCTTCTCTCTCTACCTATCTCTCTCCTTTTCTTTGTACCTCTGTATCGCTATATACCCCCTCTCTATCTATCCCCCACTCTCCATCCCTCCTTTATCTTCACCCTCTCTATCTCTCTACCTCTTTATCTCTCTCTATCTCTATTTCTCTCTCTACCACTTTATCTCACCATATATATCTCTCTATCTCTCTCTATATTTCTCTATATCTCTATCTAGTCCTCTCTAGTCCTAATTCCTTATCTCTCTATATTTTTTATCTATCCCTTTATCTCTCTTTATATATATATATATCTATTCTATCCCTATCAATCTATATTCCTCTCTATCTTTCTATAGAGAGAGGGTGAATGGAGATGGAGAGAAGTAGAGAGGTAAGATTAGAGAGGTAGAGAGGAGAGATAAGAGAGTATAGAGATACATATAAAGGGAGAGAGATGGGGAAGAGGTATGGATGGAGTGAAAGGTATATATATATATATATATATAGAGAGAGAGAGAGATGGAGAGGGGAGATATAGATAAGTAGAGAGGGAGTAAGAGAGAGGTAGATATAGAGAGGTGGGGTAAGAGGGATATAGGAAGAGGTAGGTAGAAATAGAGGAAGATGAATATGGGGGATAAAAATAATTAGAGAGAGAGAGAGAGGTATGATGAGAGGGATGGAGGGAGATGTAGGTAGAGACAGGGAGGGTGATGGGATATATAGGTAAGTATAGAGGGAAGGGTAGAAATATGTAAGGTGGGAGGGGTAGAGTGAGAGGTAGGTAGAGAGAGTTTGAGATGAGATAGGGAGAAGTGGAGAGGGAAGGGGGGGAGAGATATAGAGAGAGGGAGAGGGAGAGGTAGGGAGAGTTACAGAGAGAGAGAGAGGGGAGGAGGGAGAGAGGGAGGTAGAGGTAGGAAATGAGAGAGAGGTGGGGTGGGAGGGATAGAGGGATAAGTAGGTAGAGATAGGGTGAGTGGAGATAGAGAGAAGGTGAGAGAGAGGTAGAGAGGAGAGAGAGGGTAAAGAGGGATATAGGGAGACATCTAAAGTGAGAGAGGGGGAATGAGGGAGGGATGGAGTGAGAGGTAGTTAGAGATAAATAGAGAGGGTAGATAGAGATAAGTAGAGAGGGCAGGAATAAGGGGGATATAGAGATAGAGAGGTAGGGTGTGAGGGATATAAGGAGAGGTAGGTATAAAAGAAGAATATGCAAATGGGAGATAAAGATAACTATAGATAGAGAGAGGTAATGTGGTCACCCTCCATATCTCTACGTGCCTCTCCCTCTATCTCTCCCACATTACCTCTCTCTTTATCTCTAATTCTCTTTATCTCACATCTACATCTTTTATATCTACCTACCTCTCCTTATATCCCTCCCACCCTACCTCTCTATTTTTACCTCTCCCTTCCTTCCTCCCTCTCTAATTATCTTTATCTCCCCTCTCTTCTTCTCTCTACGTACCTCTCACTCCATTTATCCCTTATTCTCCCTCTCTCCCTTTAGATATCTCTCTATATCTTTATAGACCCTCTCTCCACTCTACCACTCACATTCTCTCTCTACTTCTATCTATCTCCACTCACCCTCTCTCTACCTACTTACCCCTCTATCCATCCCACCCTACCTCTCTCTCATTACCTACCTCTCCCTCCCTCTCTCTCTCCTCTCTACCTCTCACTCTATCCTTCCCACCATACCTCTCTCTCCCCTTCCCTCTATACTTCTCTCTATAACCCCCTTACCCTCCCTCTCTCTACCTACCTATCCCTCTATCCCTCTCACCTTACCTCTCTCTGTCTCTACTTCTTTTTCTCTTATCTACATATTCCTCTCTATCTACTTATCCCTATATCCATCCCACCATATCTCTCTCTATATCTTCCTTCCTCCCTCCATCTCTACTTCTCTCTATTTCCCCTATCTATCTCTCTCTTTACCTACCCCTCTCTATCCCTTTAGATATCTCTTTATATATTTTCTCTTTCTCTCCTCTCTACCTCTCTTACCTTCCCTATATACTTCCATTTATCTTCCTCTCTTTCCTTTTCTACTCTCTATAGAAGTGATAGGGAGAGAGGACGGAGTAGGAGAGAGTGATAAAAAGAGGGAGATATATCTAGAGAGATAGTATTGGGAAAAGAGAGAGAGATAAATAGAGAGAGGGAGAGGGGGAGGGGTATGGAGAGGGAGAGGTAGAGGGAGAGGGAGAAGGAGAGAGATAGGTAGATATATGGAGAGGGAGAGGTGGAGGGAGAGGGAGAGGGAGAGGGAGAGGGAGAGAGAGAGAGAGAGGGGAGAAAGAAATAGATAAATATATAAAGAGGGATGGGTGGAGAGGGAGAGAGGAAAAATAAATCCAAAAGATACACATATATTGAAAAAGTGGAAATATCAATTATTTATCAAATGTGAAAATGAAAGCTTAATGTTGTTTCCAAGGATGGGTAGGGTAAGTAAAATTGATTTCACAATCAAGATAATAGATCTAAATATGTAATAATATAAAATCAGTGAAGAATTGGGCATGCAAAGAATTTTAAATATAAAATTGAGATGTAAATATCATTAAAGTATAGATCTAAGAGGGAAAAAGAGAGGAAATCAAGGGAGAGATAGATAGATAGATCTAGGGAGGGAAGGAGGGAGGGAGGGAGAGGTAGGTATAGAGAGTGATAAGTAAAAGGGAGAGATATAGAGATATATCTAGAGAAATATGGAGAGAGTTGAGATTAAGTTAAGTAGAGAGGGAAGGATGGAGGGAGGGAGATTTAGAGATATAGATCTAGAGCTAAAGAGATAGATCTAAAGAGTGACAAGAGAGATGGAAGGAGGGAGGGAGAGAGGTAGAGGGATAGTTCTAGAGCTCAAGGAGAGAGAGAGAGAGAGAGAGAGAGAGAGAGAGAGAGAGAGAGAGAGAGAGAGAGAGAGAGAGAGAGAGAGAGAGAGAGAGAGAGAGAGAGAGAGAGAAATATATGTAATCATAAATTATTGAAGGGATGGAGAGGTAGATAGGGAAG
>CM021104.1:172612911-172637756 GCA_007115665.2 Sequoiadendron giganteum | reverse complement strand
TTAGTAGGTTGATGATGTTAGGTTATATTTTGCACTAAAATAAAATAAAAAATTAAGTACTATAAGTAAATATTATTATGAGGATTTTTGAATGGGTACTATAGAGTGATTTTTTTTTCCCAAATAAAGAAACTATAAAAACTTATATGTTAGAAAGAGAACCCCTAAAAGGAAGTATCATAACAAAGCATAAACCTACAAACCACTATGTCAAGGAAGCATAAAAATATATAAGAATGAGTAAGACACATGCACAAAGGAAGAACGCACACAAAAAATAGACAAAGAGATATTTTGGATTAGAAACAAAAGAGACCTAATTATGAAATTTTCTCAATAATGTATATCATCCTCAAGATTTAATAAGAAAAAAGAGATTAAAAAAAGATAAACTGCATTGCAATGAGAAGAATATTATAAATAAAAATATGACTCAAAGAGAGTAAGCATTAATTTACTCCCCCTCCTATTGTTACATTATATTTAAAAAGTAAAAATAAATTTGGTGAAAATTATCTTTGAAGGGTTATTTTAAAAATAACCATTGAATGAAAATTATCTAATGAAGAAGAGGATGGATTAAAGACTTGCACTAAAGATAATTGATGAAGGGGGTGCTGAATATTTTATATTTTTTCTTTAAATAGTAAAAAAATAAAAATTAATATTTATTTTTATTCAATTTAGAATTTTTTGATTTTTTAAAGCATTCAAAGAGAAGAAAATATCACAAATATGGGATTTTTGGTTCTCATGATTGGACCAACTCAGGGAATGGGTGGAGCAATATATCCAATTAAGAATCATAAGATAAATTTTAAAATTTTATACTAGTTTTGATAAGTTATTCACCTCTGATGTGACCCATCAAGAGTGTTAGTACCATGTGGCCATGCTAACATCTAAGGGGTATTCTAGCATCTAGCTTGTATTATAGGTTCTTATAGATTTTCTAGTGTCCAAAATGGGTGCTAATGTCTAAAGGACATGCTAGTGTTCAAAATGATAGAATCCATGGAGAGTGCAAAAAATAGTATTAAAAATGTATGTTTTATGACATAAAACTCAAAATATGTTATGCTTGTCTAATTGTAGAGACCATTGATGATGTGGGAGCATATGGAAGATGGTATATTTTCCTTGATGTGCACCCACCATGAAAAACTAACATAGAATGATATGATTCTTCTATGATGGGTAGGATTATACTGGGCATACTAGAATCTAGATATGAAATTTTATAATCACTTTTTTATAGTATTTATGAATTTTTGGGATATAGATCTAGTTACTTTTAGATTGTCAATGGGTAATGTGACCATCAAATTGGAGGATCTTTGTAATATCATTAAGTTATTAATGCAATATTTTAGGTGAGTACTATGGATAAAATAATTCCTACCTATGATTAGGTGAGTTAGATGTACATGATAAAATATATAGTATTTTTGAAAACACTAGGCACATCCAATAATAATGTCTATAGTAGGAAGCAATGAGGATTCCACTCCTTAAATGAGTGATGATAGTGATGGTGGTAATATGTGTTTTCTATGATAGGAATGTGATCTAACCACATGCAAATCTCATCTATGAAATTGGAGTGATGGAGGATACCTAGAGTGTCTTTTCCTAGATACATATCATGCTCATACATGTATTCCATGACCTAGGATAGTATTTACACCAACAATTCTAAAGATGGTTTGACCTTTAGAATTGTTGGTGTAAATAGGTACATTTCCTATCTATTTACTTAGTGGGGTACTATTTACATATTAATTCCACTTAGGTCTAGTAATATTTAATGTTTAGATAAAATTTTAGCCTTTTAGATTTTATTAAATATTAGAGTCCTAGGTCATTTAATGTTGGCTCATGTCATTTAATTATGACATAATCCTTTAATGTCGATACTACATCACACCTTGTCTATATAAGCGAGGTCATTGTACACTCTTGTAATATACTTCATCATTATATTTGGTACATCTTAATATCAAGAAATATTTTATTCTTACATACTCTCTTATAGAAGGTTTTCATTGTTTTTGCGGGTGATCTTAGGATAGAGCTATTTTTCATCTCCCACATGGTATTAGAACCAAGCCTTGTAAATTCCTTCTCAAATTTGAGGGTAGATCTATTTCCAATGATAGATCTTGGTGAATTTTAGTAAGGTTGAGAATGCTCTTCCCTTGCACTCAATAGTGATCTAGGGAATCAAAAAAACTTGAAAAAACCACTAATTGCGGATTGTTCCTCTTTTTGGGTTTTCTTTGCGAGTTATTTTTGGAGCATTTTAGGGGTAATCTAAGATCACCATTGAGTCCAAGACATCTGAGAAAGTCAATATTAGATTTTTTATTTTCAAAATATGATATTTTTTGCCAAATCTACAAGGGTTTCAAGTTGGGAGATGGTTACCAGATCCAGGAGGGTATGTGCAAGATCATGATAGACCAAAAAGTAGCAATAAGAAAAAAAATGTGGTTTTACTTCACCAAAATCGCAAAACACAAAGTTGAATTTTTGTATGGTTCAAATAAATTTTGATTTTGATTTGGTAATACCAAACCAAAATCTTAAATTCCATTTCCCAAAATTATTTTTTGTCACTTTTATGTTTTCAAAATGGATATCCATTTTGAAAAGAAAAACAAATATTTGTTTCCTACAAGTATTTTAATTATTTTTATGTTTTCAAAATGGATATCCGTTTTGAAATGCCCAAAAAACACACTTTAGTAAAATAGGCATAAATTTTGTGTTACTTATCAAAATTTGATTTTTTATAAGTGTTTGAAAGGTTATTTAGAGATCTAAACAATAGATAAAATAATTTTGATAGATTGTGCACTAAAAATTAATTATAATCATTTTAATTTCATCCTTAATTTTTAAAATTTTAAATGCTCATAATTCTTGCATACAAAGTCTTCTTTTTGTGGTTTTTTTACAATAATTATCCCAAGAGACTTGAAACATTAAATAAGTAATAAATAATGATTTTTATATTTTTGTTCTAAGGAGAGTAAAAAATTGTATAAATCATCATAGAAGGCATCCTTGTTTCCTTTTATCATATTCACACATTTTTCCAAGTTGAACTAGGAGAACATGGCTCTCTCTCTCCCTCTCTCCATCTATCTATTTAGCTATCTCTCCCTCTCTCCCTCTCTCAATCTATCTATTTAGCTATCTCTCCCTCTCTCCCCTCTCCTTAATTCGCCCTCTCTACCTATCTCTCCCCTTTTTCCTTACTCTACCTATATCTATATCTCTCATCTATCTCCCTCTCTACATATCTCTCTCCCTTTCTATTCCCCTCTATCTCTCCAAGGTTATATATATATATATATATATATATATATATATATATATATATATCTACATATCTCCATATTTTTATATTTATCTCTCCTTATCTCCCTCTATTTGTATCACTCTCTCTTTCTATATCTCTCTCTACTTCTCTCTCTATTTCTCTCCCTCCCCCTCCCTCCCTCTATTTATTTATATAATCTCCCTCTCTATTAATTTATCTCCACATCTATCTCATTCATATACACACACACCCTATTTCCCTCTCCCTATCTCTATCTCCTTATATATCCCTCTCTCTCCATATGTCTATCTCCCTATCTCGTTATACATCTCTATTACTTGTCTCTATCACCTCCTTTTCCCTCACTCTTGCCCCCTCTATCTATATCCCCCTATCTCTATTTATCTCTATCTATATCTCATTATATCTACCTCTCTCTCTATCCCTTTCTATCCATATCTTTCTCTACCTCTATCTCCCTATCTCTCTACCTCTCCTCATCCCTCTCTATCTCTCTATATCTCCCTCAATCATTATCACTCCCTCTCCCTCTATATATTGATCTACCTCTCCCCCTTCTCTCTCTACCTATCTCTCTCCTTTTCTTTGTACCTCTGTATCGCTATATACCCCCTCTCTATCTATCCCCCACTCTCCATCCCTCCTTTATCTTCACCCTCTCTATCTCTCTACCTCTTTATCTCTCTCTATCTCTATTTCTCTCTCTACCACTTTATCTCACCATATATATCTCTCTATCTCTCTCTATATTTCTCTATATCTCTATCTAGTCCTCTCTAGTCCTAATTCCTTATCTCTCTATATTTTTTATCTATCCCTTTATCTCTCTTTATATATATATATATCTATTCTATCCCTATCAATCTATATTCCTCTCTATCTTTCTATAGAGAGAGGGTGAATGGAGATGGAGAGAAGTAGAGAGGTAAGATTAGAGAGGTAGAGAGGAGAGATAAGAGAGTATAGAGATACATATAAAGGGAGAGAGATGGGGAAGAGGTATGGATGGAGTGAAAGGTATATATATATATATATATATAGAGAGAGAGAGAGATGGAGAGGGGAGATATAGATAAGTAGAGAGGGAGTAAGAGAGAGGTAGATATAGAGAGGTGGGGTAAGAGGGATATAGGAAGAGGTAGGTAGAAATAGAGGAAGATGAATATGGGGGATAAAAATAATTAGAGAGAGAGAGAGAGGTATGATGAGAGGGATGGAGGGAGATGTAGGTAGAGACAGGGAGGGTGATGGGATATATAGGTAAGTATAGAGGGAAGGGTAGAAATATGTAAGGTGGGAGGGGTAGAGTGAGAGGTAGGTAGAGAGAGTTTGAGATGAGATAGGGAGAAGTGGAGAGGGAAGGGGGGGAGAGATATAGAGAGAGGGAGAGGGAGAGGTAGGGAGAGTTACAGAGAGAGAGAGAGGGGAGGAGGGAGAGAGGGAGGTAGAGGTAGGAAATGAGAGAGAGGTGGGGTGGGAGGGATAGAGGGATAAGTAGGTAGAGATAGGGTGAGTGGAGATAGAGAGAAGGTGAGAGAGAGGTAGAGAGGAGAGAGAGGGTAAAGAGGGATATAGGGAGACATCTAAAGTGAGAGAGGGGGAATGAGGGAGGGATGGAGTGAGAGGTAGTTAGAGATAAATAGAGAGGGTAGATAGAGATAAGTAGAGAGGGCAGGAATAAGGGGGATATAGAGATAGAGAGGTAGGGTGTGAGGGATATAAGGAGAGGTAGGTATAAAAGAAGAATATGCAAATGGGAGATAAAGATAACTATAGATAGAGAGAGGTAATGTGGTCACCCTCCATATCTCTACGTGCCTCTCCCTCTATCTCTCCCACATTACCTCTCTCTTTATCTCTAATTCTCTTTATCTCACATCTACATCTTTTATATCTACCTACCTCTCCTTATATCCCTCCCACCCTACCTCTCTATTTTTACCTCTCCCTTCCTTCCTCCCTCTCTAATTATCTTTATCTCCCCTCTCTTCTTCTCTCTACGTACCTCTCACTCCATTTATCCCTTATTCTCCCTCTCTCCCTTTAGATATCTCTCTATATCTTTATAGACCCTCTCTCCACTCTACCACTCACATTCTCTCTCTACTTCTATCTATCTCCACTCACCCTCTCTCTACCTACTTACCCCTCTATCCATCCCACCCTACCTCTCTCTCATTACCTACCTCTCCCTCCCTCTCTCTCTCCTCTCTACCTCTCACTCTATCCTTCCCACCATACCTCTCTCTCCCCTTCCCTCTATACTTCTCTCTATAACCCCCTTACCCTCCCTCTCTCTACCTACCTATCCCTCTATCCCTCTCACCTTACCTCTCTCTGTCTCTACTTCTTTTTCTCTTATCTACATATTCCTCTCTATCTACTTATCCCTATATCCATCCCACCATATCTCTCTCTATATCTTCCTTCCTCCCTCCATCTCTACTTCTCTCTATTTCCCCTATCTATCTCTCTCTTTACCTACCCCTCTCTATCCCTTTAGATATCTCTTTATATATTTTCTCTTTCTCTCCTCTCTACCTCTCTTACCTTCCCTATATACTTCCATTTATCTTCCTCTCTTTCCTTTTCTACTCTCTATAGAAGTGATAGGGAGAGAGGACGGAGTAGGAGAGAGTGATAAAAAGAGGGAGATATATCTAGAGAGATAGTATTGGGAAAAGAGAGAGAGATAAATAGAGAGAGGGAGAGGGGGAGGGGTATGGAGAGGGAGAGGTAGAGGGAGAGGGAGAAGGAGAGAGATAGGTAGATATATGGAGAGGGAGAGGTGGAGGGAGAGGGAGAGGGAGAGGGAGAGGGAGAGAGAGAGAGAGAGGGGAGAAAGAAATAGATAAATATATAAAGAGGGATGGGTGGAGAGGGAGAGAGGAAAAATAAATCCAAAAGATACACATATATTGAAAAAGTGGAAATATCAATTATTTATCAAATGTGAAAATGAAAGCTTAATGTTGTTTCCAAGGATGGGTAGGGTAAGTAAAATTGATTTCACAATCAAGATAATAGATCTAAATATGTAATAATATAAAATCAGTGAAGAATTGGGCATGCAAAGAATTTTAAATATAAAATTGAGATGTAAATATCATTAAAGTATAGATCTAAGAGGGAAAAAGAGAGGAAATCAAGGGAGAGATAGATAGATAGATCTAGGGAGGGAAGGAGGGAGGGAGGGAGAGGTAGGTATAGAGAGTGATAAGTAAAAGGGAGAGATATAGAGATATATCTAGAGAAATATGGAGAGAGTTGAGATTAAGTTAAGTAGAGAGGGAAGGATGGAGGGAGGGAGATTTAGAGATATAGATCTAGAGCTAAAGAGATAGATCTAAAGAGTGACAAGAGAGATGGAAGGAGGGAGGGAGAGAGGTAGAGGGATAGTTCTAGAGCTCAGAGAGAGAGAGAGAGAGAGGTCTAAAGAGGGAGAAAGAGAGAGGGGAGGGAGGGATGGAGAGGTAGATAGGTAAGCTTGGAGCTCAATATATTGAGAGAGATATTTTTGAAGAGGGAAAATAGAGAGGGAGAGAGGGCTCAGGAGAGATAAGTGGAGAGATAGGTCTAGAGCTCAGGGGGAGAGAGTGAATTATAGAGATGTAGAAATAGGGACAGAGAGATATGATGATTTATGAATATTTGTTCATCTCCTTACTATACAAAATATAAATATTTTATTATTGATTATTTCTCTAATGTTTCAAGTATTTTGATATGAATGTTACAAAATAAGTCATGAATAATGAGCTTTGTAGGCAAAAGTAATGAGCATTTGATGTTTTAAAAAATTAAAGTCTATGCCTATAAAAAATTAAAATTTTGATAAAAACACAAAAGTTATGCCCATTTTACTAAAGATAGATTTTGGGGATTTTCAAAACAAATATCCATTTTGAGGCATAAATACGAGTACCAGTTTCTAAAAAGGATATATGTTTTGTTTTTCAAAATAGATATCCATTTTGAAGACATAAAAATGAGTACCCCATTTCTAAAAAATGGATATTCGCTTTGTTTTTCAAAATGGATATCTATTTTGAAGACATAAAATGGATATATATTCTTTTCACATATTTTTCCCTCCATTTTTTCCTTGGGATTACTTTGGTGTTTAGCTTGGGGTGTCAAACCTAAAAATTCAACTACCCTAACGTGTTTAGAAGGGTTGCAGTGGGTTTTTCAGATTTCACCCTTCATGTTGATGACCTTTTTTCATATGAATTTGATGAAACAAAAAGGGATTATTCAGTAAATTTTCAGCATTCTACCAATATAAGATATGCTTTATTTTGAATTTAATAGATAATTAGTATTGATTTTCTACATATACTATGTACAAAGTCTTAATTGATAGGTTGGTTGAAAAACATCTATAACTTTTATATGGTCACACCTTTTGTGAATTTGAAAGATGCATCACACTATGTTTCACAAAATATAGTTTAAAAAAACCATAAATTTTGACCAAGTTAGGGTGGCCAGACAAATGATTTTTAATATTTTTAAAAATTCCTACTAGAAAATTCATAACAAATTATTTACTTGCAAAAAAATTATAAAAACTATGTGTCACATTTGGGCATGTCCTCTACTTATATTAAATTATTAAAAAAAAAAAATTTGCTCATACTTGGGGTAGCAAGACAATCACCTACTTTTAAAAAAAAAATTAAAGTACTACTACATTGAAATTTTAAATTTTCACCAAATTCAATTACTTTTTTCCAAAAAAGGCCTAGTAGCTTAGAAACTACATTCAATTTTCTAGAAATTATATTCCAACATGTTTTCCAAATTTTGTTAATAACCTATTCAAATATTTATGTGAAGTTGCTTAAGTCTATTTTTTTTAATTTTCATTGCCACTTAGAGGCCTTGTTTGGCCCATCATGATCTTGCACTAACCTGGGAGGTAGCTAACTTTTTATAGAACTTTGGGCTAAAATTGACCCTACTATTGCATCCAAAATTCCTAAAAACCCTAAGAAAACCTATCAAATCATCAAAATTAGATACTTTTCCCTCAAACCTCAAAGGTTTTTGTTGCCCTGTCACAATTTCCATATAGTACGGTCCGCACATTGTCACTATCATTAGAACTATACAGTTGTCAATACAAGGAATCTTGAAAAAATATAAACTTTATATGTATGTGTCACTATTGGCATAATCTTTGTGTCACCCTTTTTGTGTACTCTAATTTTGTGGTCAAATCAATCGTACACAAGTTTAATTTGGTCAACATTTTTTTATTATTAAAAAAATATTTTTAAACGGCAATTTAAAATTTGCAACAGTTAATTTTATTTAAGCGGTTCCTACAATTCCACAAGGTTATCCATCAGGCCTCAATGCCCATTGGCACACATAGCCACCACTGGTGCTCATTGTTAAGTGGAAAAATTTATTTTTTATGTCGATAAAGCTGATATTCACATTGGTGACCTATCATTAGCCCCCAAGGGCTTAAGTTTTGACCCCCTTTGCTCCCTCGGGTGCCCAAATTGGTCCTTTTTTATTGAAGCATAGTGTTTTACCTCAATATTAAAAAATTTTAAATAAGATATCGACAAAAAATTGGTTTTATGTACTTCATAGTGGTGCAGGTCATTTTTCCAAATTTTGTTGCAGGTACATTTTATTGCCAATTGAAGTTCCTTTTCCCTTTTGGACCTCTAAGCTCATAAATTTTCACCAGTTTATCTAATTTATGTGATTCTAGCAGCAATTGAAAGGTTAGGAGCTCTATCATTTAGTTCATTCACTTTTTCCAAATTGGTCATAGGTATAATTTATTCATTTTTTGCATATTTAGCATTTTCACTGATTACTTGGACATAATATTTCTTGGAGAATTTTTGTTTGTGGGGGGCTTCATTTTAAGTTGTGTTTCATATTTGGGTGATATCACATCAATTTGATTCAAATATTTGTCTATTTTTCACTCTTGGCACTTGTTGTTCTAATGCCTAAACTAGTGTTTGAAGTCCTAACTCCTCATAATTATCATACATGGAAGGAAAGAATGAGGAAATTGCTTTGGTCTAGGGTTTTTTGGTTCACATTGGATGATGAACAACCTGATTTTTTAGAGAATATAAAATATTTTCTCATAGGAACAAATGTTATGATGTTATGGGTTTGATTTATATGCATGTTTTTGATAGTTTGTTCTTCCATGTTGAGGAATGTACTAATCCTAAGCAAGTTTGGGTTAAGTACAAGGAATTATTTGGTTCAATTAGTGAGATTCATTCTATACCATTAGAGATATAATTGGCATCACTTTACACAAATTATTTTAACACCATTGAAGACTATTTGGTAAAATTTAAATCATTAAGATCACAATTGATCGGTTGTGGTAAAGATAAAATAGATAAGGAATATATATTCTTTATTTTGTCTAAGTTGAAAGGTTCATTTGAATACATCTCTACTTCCTTTTATGCTATAATGGATGGATTAGGTGATTCATTTTGCATGCCTTATTTTCAAACATTTTATGATAGGTTGTAAACTTAGTCAACATGATACAAGCTCTAAGAATCATGCTTCGATTGCAACATCACCTAAAGGTAAAGGAAAGAATAAGTCAAAACCTAAGACATAATCTTGTGATACACCCACCTCTACTAGAGAGGATAAAACTAAGAAGGAGAAACCCAAGTGTGGTTATTGTAACAAACCTTGACATGGTCAACAAACTTGCTATAAGAAAGAGCTAGATAAAATGAGGAAACTTTTAAAAGAAAGAACATAAAATTTATTTTCCTTCTATATCTACAAGTTCACCTTATTCTTCTTTTTCATAACATTCATCTTCTACACACACATGTACCACAAGAATTTCTAATGGGAGTGATAAATTAAAGACACTAAGATGAAGGACCATTCTCTTGTTATAACATATATTGAATAGTCTAGAGATTCGATTCTTGACTCTAGAGATTCACATCATATATCAAGACAACCTAATAGGTTTTTATCCTTGAAGCATACTTCAAATCATGAAGATCTTGATGGCTAATGGTGTTTATATGGTAATTTAGTTTTTTATTTTCCCAATGGTCATTTTCATGATGTTCTTTGCATTCCTAATTTTTTACATAATATTCTTTTAATATATCAAATAGCACATACTAGAAAATCCATTGAGTTTACTCCTGATTCATTTTTTATTTGTGATATGCATACTAGACAGCTTATTGCAATGGGTAGGGCTGACCAGAATTCAAATATCTACACATTTTCTCATTTCATTTCTGGTGGTGACCACTCTCCTAGATCAAGTGTGGGTAGTTATTTAGATGGTAGTTTGGGTGTTTTATTAACCTCATTGTTCATCAGCCCTTTGATGAGGTTTTATCATCTCTCCCTTCTTTAGATTTGAGTGTTGACTTGGTTTCTAGGACTTCAAATGAGTAGGATATCTTTTGTTTTCTAAATTTTTCTTTGTAAGATGGTTTCATGATAGGTATATCAAATTTAGTGTGTCATTCCTCTTTTGTAGATTTGGAGGGCATGTTTGAGGGTGTCACTCTCCTTTTTTATCATACATATTCTTTGGATGTTTCTCTTGATTTTCCACATTATTTGTCTTCTTCCTTGATTGGTTTCAAATTTGATTTTATTGAGACATATTCAGAGACAATTGATGCATCTTCAGAGATATCATTCATGAGGCTTCTTTTTTCTTACTTCATCATTGAGATGAGATTTCTTTAGCATCAACCATTGGATTTCTTTCTTCCCATGGGGAGACATGTTATTTTTCAATATTGGATTATCTTTTGTCTTCAAACTTTCTTCAGTGGTTTTGGAGCTACTTCATTATGGGGAGCTATGTGGTATCTTTCTTTCCCTCTTATGGGGGGAATTTGTAATGTATATATGCGGTGGATGTTGTACTTGGGGGTATCGTGTAGTCCTCCATATTTCATCACTTGATTGTATATTTTCTCTCTTTATGAGAGGTTTATTTCCTATATATTTTTCTCCTTTTCTCCATTTGTGAGAGATTATATTTACATTTATACATCAGTACCTAAAATGGCCTCATTTTTAGGACCCACCATTGCATCATTTGCATAATAATTTATTCTCCCTAAGTTGCACTTAGGGGGGTGTTGGTGTAAATAGGTATATTTCCTATCTAGTTACTTAGTGGGGTCCTATTTACATATTAAGTCCACTTAGGTCCTAGGCATATTTAAAGTTTAGATAAGATTTTATATTTTTAGCTTTTACTAAATATTAAAGTTCTAGGTCATTTAATATTGGTTCAGGTCATTTAATTATGACATAGTCATTTAATGTTGGTACTACATCACACCTTGTCTATACAAGGTCATTGTACTCTCTTTTAATATAGCTTATCATCATATTTGGTAGATCTTAATATCAAGAAATCTCACATTCCTACACTCTCTTGTAGAAGGTTTTCATTGTTTTTGTAGGTGGTCATGGGATAGAGCTAATTTTCAGCTCCTACAAAAATGACCTTTTGTTCTAAGTTAAAAAGAATCTTGTATTACTCTAGGATGAATCTATTTTTTTAAGAGTAGAATATTTTTTCTAATATTTTTTTATATGAAAAAAATTAAAGTTACCAGATTACCCTATAAGTGTTTCTACTTTAGAAAAAATAAGTTTTCTCACTAAGTGAATATAATGTAGAAATTATAAATATTTTGTAAAGAGTGAAACTCTTTAATTCCAAACAATCTTATAATTCCTTTAATAAGTTCATTTCCATTCCACAATTTATCGTAACTCCATTCAATTAAATAAGTTTAATCCAAAAGATTCCAAAATATCGACTTAAAGTCTACAATAAGATTCATAATACATCCAATTACATTCATAAATGTGTCATCTCACATGACATCAATAATACAAAAATATCGTAAAATAAATTTACAATTCAAGACTTAGGCATTCTGTCGCCTTAAGTTCTACAATAATCATACAAGAATAAAATATATTAGATATATGAAGAAATCTTCATTTGATCTTCAATCCAATTGCATATCTTCAAACATGAAGATGAGAACAAGGTTCAAGCACTTTTTCTGCCCAACCTCAAAGCTTACGCTTCCCCAAAATTCCTTAGTCATTCAAAGAATACCCGACCCTACACGAATCGCTTAGCAAAAAGAAGTCGACAAGCAAGATGGAATCTAGTGTGTGCCTAGTATAACTAGTAGATCCACAAGCATTTTCATTTTTCTAATTCATTTAAGAAACAAGAAAGTTCGATACTAGGATATAATGGAGAGTTATTAATATTCCATCTATTTCAATGGTCCTTAAGTTACTTAGCCAAGTAAAATTTCATGCACAACAAATAATAGTAGTTTTGGAAAAGAAAAACTACGCTCTCTATAAACCCATATTCAGCACCCATCCCGGAAGGTAACTTTCCAAACACATGTCATGCACATTCATTTATCAAGCATGCATGGTTCCATTCAAAATAAAGATTATCTTTCCCAATCACATGAATTGCACTTTTATTTTTAAGCAAACATAGTTTTATTGCAATAATTTCACATATTTAAATCACAAATAACATTAAGTTCATATTTAAATTAAAATAAAAGAAGGTGTATCTCAAGTATGTAACTAAGTACATATAAAACCAAAATAAATGAGAACACATTCTTTCGGTTCATTTACTCAAGAAATTCAATTACAATTCAATATAATCCCCTTCTAATTCATTTAATTTCAAAGTAATTATATTTTTACTTTACTTTATTTCTTTTTTGGTTTTCATATTTCCCTAAAATATTATCTTTTCTAAAACATAAAACCTCACATTTACTTCTGTTTCATAGCAATTTAAAATCATTCCAAGATAATTATCATATTTCACTTAACTTTTCAAGCATATTTAAATACACAAAAGTTATTTAATCTTATCCTTTTAAATTTTATTTAAACCAAGAACATTCAGCTGTTTAATTCTGTAATAATTTCACTATCTTTTATGTTCTTTTTGTTTTGAAAATTTTATCTCTCTGACAGTTTTGATTTTTCTAAAGCATTTCTAAATCTAAATAGATCTAAAACATATTGTTTTCTGTGTGCATCTTTTCAATATACTAAATCAGAATTTCATAAATAAAGAAATCTATTGTCTCTTAATAGTATTTTGTTCAAGTTGTTCAATAATTTTTTGTTCAAGTTGTTCTTTATCTACAGGAAAATACAGTCTCGTGTTTGATTTTTTTTTTCCTAAATTTGATAAAAACAGTGATACGTTTTCAATAGTTAAAATACAAGAATAAAAGAAGAAGAATTAAACTCAGATATGAACTGACTGTGAATTTGGTAAATAATGTTCTCATTGAATCTACCTGACAATTTTCTGTTGCTTTGTGTCCTCTAAATCTGATGATGATTATTTGTTTCCTCTGCCAATTTTCTCCTATAGTTGTTCTTTTGTTCTCTTCTTTTTTTGTTCTGGATTCTCTTTTTGTTCTGGCCACCCTCTCTCCTCTTTCTCCTAGTGCATGTGTTAGAAGATATTTCTTATTGTTTTAAATCTTTCTACTCCCTCTCCTGGCCGCATCCCTTCCTGCTCTGGTTGTGAGTGGAGGCAGATTTGTGTTCATTGTTTCCTCCTTTCTAGCTAGATGTGTGCTCCCTCATCTCCTTCTTGCCGCGCACCTCTCTCCTTTCTCACCTATTCCTATGTTGGCCACGCATGGGAGATGAGTAGAATGGAAACTTAATCATAATAAAATCTCTCTCTCCTTTTTCCTGGCACATGGGAAATGAGCAGAGTCCAAATAAAAGATAAAAACAACTCTCCTTTATGCCTAGATCTCCCTATCTCTCCAAAAACGGATTTTCTTTCTCTATTTCATGCGAATGGTGGAGTTCAATAAAAATTTGATCCACAATATGTGCCAAATTCCCAGGAGTGATGGCCATAACTCCAAGTTCTAATCTCTTCAATTGCATGCGAAAATTGATTGAGAGGTAATTGTTTACTGTTGTTCTCATTTCAATTTCAATTTAAAACATATTGTTGTTTTCTTATTTTCATTAAATACTAAATTTAATATCTATTTCTTCAAACATATATTTTAATATATGGATTTTCTTTTTAATATATATATATATATATATATCTAATAGCAAGATCACTATATATATTTTCACCATTAAAAGTTTATTCCAATAATTTAGAATAAAAAGCATTATTATTTTCAACTAAAAATAAAAGATTTAAAAAAGAAGTAATTCTTTGAGAAAAATCAATTTTATCACAACAATAATCAAATTGCCATTTAAAAAAGAAAAATTCCCTTTTTCAATTATGTTCAATCAAATGCATAGCCATAATAACAATTAAATTTAAACCATTTAATCATGCAAATTATGTTCTAATTAACTAAGTGGTGTGTGAGATTCCATCATCCTTATTAATGTCTAATGGCTAAAATGACTCTACCTGATCAATGTTCTCACCTTCATTCTTGTTCACCTATTCCTGCGTTCACTTGCACTCAAATTCTCATCAGCAATGACAAACCCCAAATTTCATAATAATGAATTTCAATTCCAATTTCAATTTAAATAATCATCTAACATAAACATGCAAATCTCATGATTTATAATTGCAATTAAATAATTGATAAAATCAGTACGTGACATATTTCAATATACTAAAACTTGAATAGAAGTTTAGAAAATAGTTGATAAAGATGAGCCTAGGACCAAAATCTAGAAGCTTCTATATAAGACTAGTGTGATGCATAGATGTTTGTGTAACAAATTGTCACCCTTATGACACAAAAAATTACCATCCTCAAAAATATATTTTCTTCTAGATGCTCATGCTCTATTGCAAAACAAAGAATATGAGAAATACAACACTTTAGGTGAAAGGATGTAATGTTTACATAAATAAATATAGCTATAATTTCATATTAAGGATATAAAATAGAAAGGATAAAGAAGAGGAAACTTATGCGAACCTCAATGCAATTATATTTTCTCCTAAAATACATGTAGATAAAGAAAGAGGAGAATGCTCGGTGTTATTTAGGAGCTTTACAAGATTGGTCAAGCCCCTATTTTTGTTTTCAACCTCCATGTAAAAATATTGAATTAGTGTGTGCTCTTATCCTAAGTATTTCAAAGACTAAGAATAATAATAAATAAATAAAAATATGTGTATTAAATCATTGTTATGTGGGGAACAACAGATTAGTATATATAATATAGTTGGAGGTGAGGAATCACCAAAGAAAATTTTCCAAGAAATGTATGAGAAAAAATATAGAATATATAGCTAGTAATATAACTAAGACATGATTAAAAAAAATTGAAAGATGTTACCAACCCAGAAATGGGAGAGAAGAGTGAGAGGTGTTGATGATGTCCACAATGAAACCATTACTTTAAAATTTATAATGATATTGAGAAGTGTATCGTCCTTGTAGTAATGGAGTATTTTTTGTATCCAAAAGAGAGATAACCATCAAGAGGAAGAGACAAGTATTTTAACTTATAAATTAGATTTTTTAAAATCCTTTTAGATATGTAAATAATATATGGAAGTTCAACTATCAAATTTATATGTGGAAATCATTTTTTTGAATATGTGAACATAACCACAAGCTATAATAGATAGTTAAGTAGGAATGGAGATTTTTTTTTTTTTAAATATTGTTACATAGATGTCCACATGTCACACTCACATCCTTGATAAATCACTCAAAATTATAAAATTTGTGACAAAAATTAGACTAAGGATGAATTCAAGTGATCTTTGAAAATTATTAGGGGAGAAAATACCAAATTGTTTTCAAAATGCAGCATGAAATTATGAGTTTTCTTAATTTTTATGTTACATTCATTTTGCATAACATTTTAACTGGACAATAGTTAGGAATGAGTATCATACTTAAATGTTGCAATTAAATGCATTGATCTCTATGTTAGCTTAGATAGACTATATAAGGAGAGAGATAAACTAAAAAGAGTTACTTATTACATCAGTGATGATTGAGGTTCTCCCACCCATATGTGATCTAATGTATGTACATATTCCATTAGTATATGGCCACAAAGGTAGATGTTGTGAAGTTTCTTAAGGAGAGTGATAGATTATCTAAGATTTTATACTAGTAATATATTTCATACTAGATTTAGGACATAATCCCTCACCAAGATGAGTTTTTTGTGGAGTGGTAGGAGTAATATAGGTGAGGGGTCCTTGAGCACTTCCTTGGTGTATTTTAGACATGATATATATGTATGATCTCTTTTTTGTTTAATGGTACATGTTATGTGTTCTTATGGTATGTACTTTATATTTTTATGAATTATCATGTATGGATGCAAATGGTAAATTTCTTATAACTAAAAATACACACTCATATGATAATAATCCACAAACACTATAAGTACTAATGAGATATCTAACATAATTTAAATCAATTACCACATAATAACTATCCCATAATCAATTATTACATCACTAAATTTAGAACAAACTACAATATCTATAATCATGTACGGAAATTATGTGTCATGGAAGCCTACATGCACACACACACATCATAGATACTTAATGCTCTTTGATTTCTATTTTGGATTTATTTTCTATAAAGTATGGTGGAAAAAATTCAATTCCTTTATTCTTACTTTTATTTTAATCAATTGTTGGTATGAGTTTGAATCAATTACTTTAATCAATTGGTTCAATAATATCATTTTCATTTAAAGTCTCAATTATTTACCTTTATAACCAAGATTTAAAATATTTTATAACTAATACCATACCATTCAGACTATGTAGAAGATATAGAAGAATTGATAATAGTACTCATCTATGAATCACTATTACACATGTAAGTTGGTCAATTTAAAATATTTATTGTCATTTTTCTTCTCTAGTGGTACACATACATATATATGGATCCATTTTTAGAAGAGGAATGGAATAATCCTTAGGATTAATCAAGTATACTCTTTTATGGAAGAATGTGTGAAATCTAATGTACCCTACTCATTTCCAAGAGAAAATTATTATTTTTGGTGAGATCTTCCTCTTTATGGATCACTTTATGTTCTTATTTCTATTTACTTTATAACTATGTTCATCATTCTTCGGTACATCTTTTGAAAATTGATTATGTGGAGTAACAACTTTAGTTTTTTCAACCATCCAATAATGATTGAATGGATGTCGATTTGTATTTATAGTATGAATATTAGTCCCATACTTAAATTTTAGTTTTTGACTTAGAGTATATGGGATGGCATTCATTATTTGAATCCATTGATGTTCCAATAACATGTTATATGCTAAATTTGTAGACATCACATGGAGTGATACATAAAAAATTAACTAGTTCTAAAATAATAAGAATAATGATAATTTCCATGAGCTATTGACATGTATTATGAAAGCATTTGATAATAGCATCTAATTTTTCTAATGTTGAGATATCCACTTGTAATTTTTGTAAACTATCATAACTACATATGTTTAAAATCATTATCAAATAAGGAAAATAATGTTTGAATCAGCATTAATCCTCTACAATATGTAAAGGTGAATGATCTATAACAAGAGTGTCATGTGTAAGCTCCATCAATTAAAATTCTTTTGAATTCATTCATCAAAATATAATCATCAATATACTCATAGTTTTCAAGTAAAAATGACTTAACATGTAGATTATATTTTTTAGTACCATCAAAGTAATCAAGCATAAATTTCTCATTAAGAGCACAATTATCATCAATTAATATATTAAAAAGTGATGACTAATAATATCTAATGTACATGAGATTCTAAATAACTATCTTATATCATTATCATATAGAGATTAAGATTAATCACATATATCACTCATCCTAAGATCGTCATAAATGAAACATCCAAAGCATATGAAACTAAGCATATAGATGTAGCACTATCATGAGATGTAGAAAGAATAATATCAATTAACACAATAATATCATGAATAACCAAAGAAAGTATAACCTTATCATGCAAAGCCTTATTTATAGAAGGTAAAGCTACATCATCATCATCCATCACACAAGGGGTATAACCATCATGAATCAAGTGGAAAAATTTAAAGTAAAATCCTATAAGATAGAAAGGAAAACACTAACAAGGTACATGAAGAACATAAACTATATTGGCATGACACAAAATCACTCATGAAACAAGTAGAATAATCTATATGGAAAAAGGATGTAATATCATCAAGTATCAAAGGATAATAATCTTGATGAAGTGTGAAAACACCTTATCATACCTAATATATTCATGAATTTAATCCCAAGGTAGAGGTCCATAATGATCCATAAGGAAAGATATATAAATTTGTGTACCTTGGATGAGAAGAATAATAAACTAAATGCAAGCCCTATATAAATCAAAGTAAATTCACGTCTAAAATGAAAGATAGAAGGAAAAATCTACGATGTGTAAGATCAATTTTGTTCACCAAAATAAAAATAAATAAATGGTTTCTTTTAATAATCTATTTCAATTAATTCGTGAAGTAATTAACACACAATCAACATAGACACAATTGAGTCTCAAAACATGACACAAATATGTTTTTAGATTGATAAAGAGGATTGATGTACTTAGCTTTGTGGGTGACAAGAAGATATTTTATTATAGATTGTGCCCTATGATTTTCCTCATTGATCAATAATTGGATATGCATCAATGAGTCCAAATGTATTATGAAATATTTTGTTTTATAATATATTGCAATCCCACTCTTATAGCCTAGACCCTTGCATCTGCAATTTTAAACCTTTTGTTTTATTTTAAACTTGGAAGTTGTGGCCTTCAACCTGATGTCTAATTTTGTGTAATAATGATTTACAAAATGTGTTCTTCCTTCTTCATAGGATGATTAATTGAAAAACACATTTATCCTTTTACAAAATAAAAAACCTAATATACAAATTTGAATATCTTTCACTTAAATTAATGGGTAATGACTAGTTGGAATTGAGTTGAATTGAGCCCAAGATTAAATTTAATTTTGAAATATGGGGGTCAAACCTTATGTTGGTTTTAACCCAAGTTCAAAACTAAAAATGTGGGTTTTACATAAGATAAAGAATGGATATTTTAAAGATCATAACTAAATCCTTGGGGGATGGGAACTCAAATTCTACTCAAGTTTATGTTAATTGTCAACTTTCACACATAAATATGCCATTTGTATACTATACCATTTCACTAAGAATTTTTTTTAAAAGTGAATCCTAAATGAAACAAGAAAAGTGTTAGAGGTTTAATTTTCAACTTTATAGCTAAAAGTATTTTTACTTTTTCAAATGTATTACCTTTAATTACATTGATAGACGCAACTCTTTACGTCAAAAGACGTAACTCTACAATGGCAGCATGACATAAAGGAGGTTGAAAAATCCATGAAAGAAAAACAAAACTCTACTTTCTATTTTCATGTGCAATGATATTTTATTGATTTTTTCAATTATTTAAAAAGTGGACAGTATCACAAAATTCTATTTTTGTTGTTTAATTAAAAAAAAAAATTCCATCTAATAAGTCATATAATGATTTTTTATTTATTTTAAGTTTTTTAATTGAAAAAATAAACGATTTGATATCTTTTCATGTATTGTATACAGCTTATCTTGAAGATATATATACTAGTTATAATGTAATTGGAAACATTAATCAACTAAGATCTTTGTGATATTTTTAAATTTTTAAATGTGTGGTACGTGTTAACAATATGATTGTCAAGTGAATGATATATAAAAGTAGTTGGTCAAATCCATTTCGACATGAGAATGGACTCTTCTAATTATGTCCCAATTTTAATTAATAAAAATAGTTAATTAAATTATTAGCCATTTGTAGCTTACCCAGTACAAGGAAAATGAGGCTTTATGAAATTATACAAGATTTAATTAGGAACCTAGTAAGCTATCATGGTTGTGGCCAATAGATCAATCAATAATCATTAAGTTCTTACCATTTTAAAGTTAGAAATTTGAATCTTTCACCTTTGATTGTCTCCCTCAATTTGGGTAGACTTTAACAAGAAGAGGTCGATTTATAGAGACTACTAATGATGCAAGAGAATCCAAGGTGAAAGGTAAATCTTATATCACCAAAAATATTGTTATTTCAATTTATTTACTTTTAATAAGGGCTCAGGGGTTAGGAGAATAAATATTTTAATTTGAAACTTTTTAAATTCCCTGTGGCAGAATTATAAATGTAAATTTGGTGGAATTAAGTTTCGGTAAATGTTTCTAAGGCATAAATAGGGAAATATTCCTTTTGGGCATCTCATTTCTTGGTGCGGACCAATTAGGGTGCATGTTCTTGCATGTTCAATTGCATTCCTTGCATGTATTTGCATGTTTGTGCCACAATCTTTGCATATTGTTGCATGTCTATATTTGGAGCCATCTATCGGGAATCAATGAAAGTTTCATAGTAGGCCAAGATCATTAGTCAAGAGCTAGGTGCCCATATGTGGGTTATATTTGCAATTAAGTAATTTATATTTAATATTTTATTCTCCTCAAAGTGGGGTATGGGATTTCAAGGTGGTAATTGAAGGTTGTTTTAAGAAACCAATAATGGTTTTCTCCTCACACATTCTCTATATATTGATGTTTGCTCATGTGGAGAAGGAGGCTTTTGGAGAGTTTATGGATGCATACTCAAATGTTGCTGAAATGAAATCAAGTTGTTGAAGACTTAAATACTGTATATTTTTGTATGTAGTGAGCCAAAATTGTAAGGAATCCCATGAGCTTCATGTTTATGTAATCCATTTACAAATTTTGAATACAATATATGTTACATATTTCTCTTCCATAAGTTATGTTACATTGTAATTTTTTGCCTTCTTGCATAATCTATTGTGTGTGTTTGTTTTCAGATTTGAAAGGGAGAGTCTCCCTTTTCATCAATGGTATCAAATCCAAGTTATCTTGAGTTTGTATATAGAGAACTGAAGAGAGGTATTTTTTAGTAGGACCTATGAGTTGTGGGTGAAGATTAAAATGCCTCCAAGAGTTTCCTAGTGTTATAGAGGTAGAGGTAGAGGTGGAGGAAGAGATCTTATTAGATATGAACTTAGAGCTCTCAAAAGTAAATTTGAGGTTTTTCAAGAAGATATTCACATAAGAGATGTGCATAGAGAAGGAGATGAGAGTGCAAATGAAGCTGAGGAGGAATTGAAGAGGAAGAATAGGATCAAATGGATCTTGGGGAAATAAAATTCTTGAGAGATATCTCTCAACTTGGAAAGAAGCCAAAGCTGGAGGTTTTAACTTTTAATGGAAGCTTGAATCCTAAAGAGTTGATCAATTGGATTAATGACATAGAGGATTTCTTTTAGTTTGAGGAGATTGAAGACCTACACACGGTGAGCTTTTCAAAAAAAAAGTTAAAAGGCCATGATAGAATTTGGTGGAAAGAAATCAACCTTGAAAGAGGAAGAAGATGGAAAGATAAATTTCTAAATGGGATCCAATAGTGGAGAATATGAAAAGACAATTCATTTCAGTAGATTATGAGTTGGAGCCGCTCAAAAAGATACAAAATTTGAGACAAGAAATGAAAATTGTGAAGGAGTACACGGAAGAATTCCATAAGATTCTTATTAGAACAAGACATTTTGAAACAAACAAGGAGAAAGTAGCCTGTTACATCAATGGGTTAAAGACAAGTATACAAGAGGAGTTATAATTAGTGAGAATATACACCATTGAGGATGCATATCTGTTAGAATATTAATCTTTACTTGGTAAAGCTTATTCTTTAATTGTAATTATTTATTAACATAGGAATATTCCAAATGAATCCCTACAAGTCTTTTATCTTTTTATCTTATCACACATGTGTGAGGATGACTCATTTTATTTTTAATTCCTTTATTAAATAATATTTGTAGTCACCTCCTTAAAAGGTTCTTGACTCATTGCACACACATAGATGAATGGTGGCATTCATTGAGTTGAAAGTTACATTTTGATTCTAACTCTACTTCTCACATTTATTTATTAAGGTACCTCTCCTCTCACTCTTCATTCAAAAAAGTAAGCTTAAGGCTCTCTCTCTCTCTCTCTCTCTCTCTCTCTCTCTCTCTCTTTGTATCATTCTTAGGCATTTTTCCTCCATTCATAATATTGAGATTTTTTCTTGTTTTTTCTTTTTTATTCCCCTTATCAAATTATTGTGTCTCCTTTTCATTTGGTAGTGCTTGGTTGGCTTCTATATTTCTTATTAATCTCTTTCCTTCAAAAAATTCTCATTAGTTAGTACTTTCCATTTCTCATTTAATTTTCCTTTCAATATCAATTTGCATTGAAGGTAGAAGAAATATTGAACAGGAAATTTGAGAATAAGAAAAAATGGAAGGGTGGAGCTTATGTGTAGTAAAAAGAGGATGAGCAGCAGATTATAGACATTAAGGATAGCAAGGATGAAAGAGGTGAGAGCTCAAACAAGTCTTGTGAGGAGAATTTTAGAGGAAGAGGAAGATTGGGTAGAGGATTTGGAAGAGGAGGCTTCCAAGGAACCTATTACCAATGTGGAGAAGAGGGACATAGATCATATGAATTCCATCATAGTCAAGAAAGGATGAATAAGAGACCGAAAAACCATGCTAGAGTAGCAAACATGAATGAAGAAGATGTGGGTTCATCACACTCCAAAGAAGTTGAAAGAGGAGAAGCTTTGATGACTAGGAAAACCCGTTGAATGAAGACAATGAGCCAATGCAAAGGAAGAGTTTGTTTAGAACAAGATTCAAATGTGAAGATAAAGTAGGGTAAGTGCAAAAATATGGCGGGCGAAAAAGGGGGCTTAAGTGGCCACTTTTTTCTGAAATCAGAAAATACTGACCTTGGACGTGAAATTGAGGATAGTTACACTCAAAGTTTTGAGATACAACAAAAACAAGGATCGTAGTGCTCCGGGTCTACTTTCTAAAATACTAATTTATTTTGAAAATGGTTGAGATTAAGGGGTTCAAAAGAGGGGTTCATAGAAATTGGTGTTGTTTTTGTCAAAAAAACATAACATAGCAAATTTTGTGGGTACCTAGCGCAATGAACTTTTTTTTAGTATTTTTAAAATAACTTCAATAAGAAATTAGCTAATAGTATGTAGTTTATGCTCGATTTTTTTGATAATATTTTAATGAATATTTGATTTTTTACTAATTTTCAAAGTGGACACTTCCTAAAAAATAGAATTTCGGTCATGCTACCCCTACAAATTTTGGAAACTAATTGATTTTTATTTTTTTAATATGTGTAGAATGGAGTTTAGCTTCTAAAAATGTAATTTATTTGAAATTTTGATGAACGGTTAATTTATAACAAGAAAAACACCAAACATTGGTTTTTTCCAAAAAGAAGACACACAAACAAAAGAAATTATAGATCAAAGTCTTAACATTGTCAAAAAGTGAAAGAAATTATATCATTAGATAGCTAAGAGGGAGCCTAACATTACCTAGGTGTTTTATTTGTTTGACATTGAAACATGTGCAATCCTGACGGTGAGCATGAACCCGATTATGTGAAATCTTGTAGAATTTGCAAAAACATGTCTTTGGACATTGGGAAGGCCCTCCAAGCCTTTGGGTTGGTATTCCAAGGAAAATGCCAATCCCAAGGCTTGGGGATTCGCAAAGAAAGATATAATGTGAGGACATTATAACACAAGCACATTATAACACGAGCACATTATAACACAAGCGTTTTATAACATGAGCATGTTATAACACAAGTGCATTATAACATGAGCCTGTTATAACACAAGCCCGTTATAACACAAGCCTGTTATAACACACTCACATTATATCTTAGTTTTGACATGGTTTTTACGTTTGTGCAAGACATGTCTAGCAAGACATAACATGAGCGCATTATAATGCACTCGCATTATGTCTTGCTTTGTGTTAAATTCTACTCTATTGAATGTATGTTTATATATTTATTTGTTTGTATGTACGTATACTTGTATGCATGTATGTATGTATGTATGTATGTATGTATGCATGTATGCATGTTGTATGTATGTATGTATTCTTGTATGTATGTATGTATCAATGCATGTATGTATGTATGTCTATATGTATGTATGTATGTAAGATTGTATGTACATAGGTACATGTATGCTTGTATGTATGTAAGATTGTATGTACATATGTACTATGCTTGTATGTATGTAAGTATGTATGTATGTCTTCTTATATGAATGTATTTATGTATGTCTTTAGAGGGAGGGATAATTTTAAGAGAGAGAGTGTTGTCTAGGTAGGTTGGGAGGGAGAGAGGGAAGGATAATTTTAAGAGAGAGAGAGAGAGTTGTCTAGGGAGAGAGGGAGGGAGAGAGAGAGAGGTAGAGGTAGTGAGAGAGATTCTTGAGAGAGGAAGAGGGAGTTGAAGGGAGAGACCCAAGAGAGAGGGAGGGGGAGAG